>JAXIVD010000570.1:116836-140287 GCA_036785275.1 Cancer borealis | reverse complement strand
ATTTTTATTCTCTCTCTCTCTCTCTCTCTCTCTCTCTCTCTCTCTCTCTCTCTCTTCATAGGATAAAGGTTGTGGCAGGATCCTCTGGAAGCTCCGTATCAAATATCAATGATCTTAAGGATAGCTAGCGAAACAATAGCCATTCTTTTCCTTCCCTCTCTCTCTCTCTCTCTCTCTCTCTCTCTCTCTCTCTCTCTCTCTCTCTCTCTCTCTCTCTCTCTCTCTCTCTCTCTCTCTCTCTCTCTCTCTCTCTCTCTCTCTTTGGTGCCTCTTCCTATGTCTTCTTCAAGTTTGCTTCTTCCCTTCTTTCATCAGTCTCTTCCTAGTCTTGTTCTTACATTTTCGTTTAGTCACTGACCTTGCTTGTACCTCTTTGTCTACTCGCTGCTCTCTCTCTCTCTCTCTCTCTCTCTCTCTCTCTCTCTCTCTCTCTCTCTCTCTCTCTCTCTCTCTCTCTCTCTCCATAGGTTTGATACACAACACAGATGCTCTTTTTGTTTCCCTTTATTCGCATTAAACAAAGGGTTTAATTATTATTAGTCCTTGAGGAGAATACGTACATATACTTATAATGATATAATTAATTAATGATGATGAGTGATAATGATGATGATGATGGTTGTTAATAGTTATGTATGATGATAAGCGATGGTGAAATAACTATTACTACCACTACTACTACTTTTACTACTACATCGTTAAATATCTTAGGAATAAACATAAATAAATGAAAGAAACAAAGGAGGGCTTCCCAGCCCTCCTTCCTTCCTAACAACAACAACAATAACATTAATCATAATAATAATAATAATAATACATATTACTGAGAGACCCTGATTTGGTTGAGGGGGTGAGTGAGTGAATGGAATGGAAAAGAAATCTATGGTTTTTCTTTTACATCTTCCGTGTGTGTTGTGTTTTCTTTAACTTTCTATTATCATCATCATCATCTTTATCACTAGTGTCCTCTATTCCCTGAGTGCTTGTCAATTCTTCCGTCTTCCTTCCTTCCTTCTGCTCTCTTTCCCTATCAGTTATTCTCATCTCTTGCTGTTGTTTATCATTCTTGTTTAATTGTCTGGGTTTTCCTTTCTCCTCTTCTTCGTCTTTGAATTTCACTTTCTCTTGTGTTGTTGTTTTCGTCTCTTCATCCTGTGACCTCGTTTTCTCATGTTCTAATCGTTTCTCTTTTATCTTTACTGTGGCTTTCTCTTTATCCTCCTCCTCTTCCTCTGTTTTTTCACTTGATGTGGCTTTTGCTGTGTGTTTGTTTGTTAGATTCATCTTTTCCTCCTCAGATACGGTTATCTTCTTATCTTCTCTGTCCTCCTCCTCTTCATTATCTCTCTTTTTAGCCTCGACACTAACAGCTTGTAACTTATCTACCACATTAACTTCATTTCTATCTTCCTTTTCCTCCCCCTCATTATCCTTCTTGATTCCTGTATTTACTAGTACTTCGTCATCACCTTTGTTAGTCTGAATCCCTGATGGTGGTGGTGGTGGTGGTGATGGCGAGGAAGAGGAGCATGTGGCTGCCTTTGCCTGTCACATGACTCTCTCCTGTTGTGTCTGGAGGCTCACTGTGGCTTGTGGAATCTTGCATTTGTCGATGTGCTGGAGGATGGCTACCAGGCGTGACGCTAACTTAGTGATATACTCGTCCTAAAAGAAAGGAAAGGAAACCTATTGTTATTATTTCTCTAGTAATAATAATAATAATAATAATAATAATAATAATAATAATAATAATAGTAATGATAATAATAATACTAGCTTGGTAATGTACTCGTCCTAAAAGACAGGAAATGAAACGTTCTGTTATTATCTCTATATTATCTACTCTTCTTTCTCTGTGTTTTATATCTAAATTATATATAATTCTCTCTCTTACAATAGGATTTCCCAGTTATGTATCAAACTTCCTTGTTTTCATATTTTGTAACCAAGAGTGATGACGTGAGAGAGAGAGAGAGAGAGAGAGAGAGAGAGAGAGAGAGAGAGAGAGAGAGAGAGAGAGAGAGAGAGAGAGAGAGAGAGAGAGAGAGTATACATGATAACTATACTATATACACAATGCTTACCTGGGATGAGCTTGTGTTATAGAGTTGTTCTTCCAGTGTCAGAATCCTCCTCTCGATCTCCTTCCCCCTCTGCGCCTCTATACTAACGTCCATCTGTAGCCTCTTAGTCCTGTTGGCGGGAAGAAGGATCTCATTTAGTCTTACATAATCATACACACTCATAATTATACACGTAAAAAATATAATTAAAATAAAATAATTTGTATGTGCTTTAAGATTAAATTGTATTGTAAAAGAAAGTTGGAGAGAAAAAATAGTTACATAGTCGCCTTATATCATTATTATTATTATTATGAAGTTAACGTTTTAATCTTCTTAATTAATATTCCATTTCCACGTCGCCCACTTCAATCATGAATAAATAAATAATAATATATTAGATCATTAAATACTACTAATAATAGATAATTAAATACATATTATAATCCTCAATGTTTTAATGTTCTTCCCTCTTCATTAATTAACATAATCAATCTCTCCATCTTTCAATACCACGATAACACCAATTACTATTAACCTTATCAACATTTCATCTAATTCCCTTTATTTCTAATTAATCCTATCATTATACCAATACAAACATTCCTATCGTAACCTATATAATTGAACCATAGAATATAAATCAATTCTTACGGCGCTAGAAATATCCATCTTTAGTGTCTGTAATTTATCTTCACTCAACTTCAAGCTATCATTATTTGGCGCCAGAATTCCTAGGTTGTGATTATGTTTTTGTTTATGTTCACAATGGCGCCACTTGAGATGGGGAAGAGCCACTCATATATTCAAGGACGAATGTATTGTTGTTGTTGTTCTTATTGTTGTTGTTGTTAATCTACGTTTATAATCACTAAGTATTTATTTAGTTTGCAGGGACACGAACTGGGTAGCGCTCTCTCACACACACACACACACACACACACACACACACACACACACACACACACACACACACACACACACACACACACACACACACACACTCACTCACACTCACTCTGTCACGTCCACAAGGCAAGGTGTATAGATAATTTGCTCACTTTTTCTTGTTAGCTTCGAGTGTTTATGAGCAAAGGTGATGACTGACATTTCTCTCTCTCTCTCTCTCTCTCTCTCTCTCTGTGTCTTCCTCGTTCACTTGTATTTGTTTGTGTTGTTTCTTGTTCTCCGTTTTGCTTGTTTTTCCGCCTTTCTCTTGCCCCAATGGGTTCCACTTTCTCTTCTGTATTTAAACATTTTTTTTATTGATCATCTTCCACGTTCTCACTTTTTTTTTGTGATTATTACTACACTTCCTATTATTTTTATTTGTTCACTCACTCCTTCCTTCTTTCCTTTTTTTTCTCTCTCCCTCCTTCCTACTCCATTTCTCTCTCCTTCCTTTACACTTTGAGTTCATTTTTTCACTTAGTATATTTGATTGAAATTATCTAAGCAACTTAATGACAAACTTTACGTGTGTGTGTGTGTGTGTGTGTGTGTGTGTGTGTGTGTGTGTGTGTGTGTGTGTGTCTGTGTGTGTGTGTGTGTCTGTCTGTCTGTCTGTGTGTGTGTGTGTGTGTGTGTGTGTGTGTGTGTGTGTGTGTGTGTGTGTGTGTGTGTGTTATACTTACATGTATTGTATAGCTCGTCTCCTGAAGTCGACGGGAATAAATGGCTGTGTGAGGTAGGTGGCGGCGGTGGTCTGATGGGAGAGAGGAGGCGGAACTCTCCATTCACTCACGCCTCTGCTGGTCATATTACTGCTGGGGACTGCCTGCTGGGAGTGCTGGTGTTGAGGGGACGGTGCTGTGCGGTAGTAGGGGTTGTGATGGTGATGGTGGTGGTGCTGGTTCACGAAGACTGTAGCAGAACCAGTAGGGCGTGACTGAGGCTGTGGGTGTTGGGTAGGCGTGGCAGGCGTGCCCTGCGATGGTTCATTGTTGCTAGGGTGTGTGTGTTTATTCTCCGCCTGGGAGTGTGTGTGGGCGCATCCAAACGGGCATCTGTGACGTAGTCTTGGGTGCCTTCTGGGTACTGAGGTCTGTTCATGGCGGGATGTTGAGGGCCCTTCTGCTACTCCAGGCGGCAGGGACCCTTGGCGTGGATCATCGTTGTTCTTAAATTGCATCGTGAAAGCACTGAAGGCCAAGATATAACTGTAGGGTGTGGTAACGTGCCGGTGCGGAGAACGTGGCCACTACTTCACAGTGTGGCGTCCAGAGTGGTACTGAGCTCATCGCGGCTCGCTCCTTTGTATTTATCATGATACTGTACAACCGAGGCGTCATTATTGTTATTTTCTATTCTCTAAAGTCAGTTTTTATCCTTAACGGGAACTGGATTCTCGATTTTCCTTATGGCTTCCAAGAATTTATGTGTTGTTTTATTTTCTTAGATATTAGAGGGAAATGTGTTTATCTTGCATTTGTTGTATTTCCTGGGTGTGTAAGGAAAGTGTTGTGCTTATTGATAGTATGGCAGTATTTGATTATATTTACCTGTGACTCTTAATACCAAGATGCACACAGGTGTTGGTGTAGGTCAGGTGGACAGACAACACTCATCTCTCTTCAGAGTCAGACATTCATATTGAGGAAAATAATGATGATATTAGAGCAAAAAGATAACTAGACTAATTCATGCACGTCACCTTGTGTTCAGATTAAGTTTCATAATTTAATTGACTCGTATGTAAATATTGATAAGCTCAGATTACACTCACCACATTTCCTCAGGTTGCAAATATAAAACAAAAAAGTTACAGGAAGTTTAGTAAGAAGTAGTTTAACTTGTAGCTAAGATTCGTAACTGGTTCCTGTTGAGAAGATCGACAGGAGGCTGATTCATTCATTAACCTGTGTGTGTGTGTGTGTGTGTGTGTGTGTGTGTGTGTGTGTGTGTGTGTGTGTGTGTGTGTGTGTGTGTGTGTGTGTGTTCACTGTCACAGTCTGCTGCTGGTCTCTCGAGACAGCCGGCCGTCCCCTATGGAAAGAGCTCAGAGCTCATAGTGACCAATCTTTGGGTTGGACCGAGACCACTCACACACAACACACCGGGACAACGAGATCACAACCCCTCGACTTACATCCCGTACCTACTCACTGCTAGGTGAACAGAGGCTACACGTGAAAGGAGATTCGCCTAAATATCTCCGTCCGCCAGGGGATCGAACCCTGGCCCCTCGGTTGTGAGCCGAGTGTGTGTGTGTGTGTGTGTGTGTGTGTGTGTGTGTGTGTGTGTGTGTGTGTGTGTGTGTGTGTGTGTGTGTGACGTAATAAATACGTTGTAGTAATCCCAATTGGCTTTCCCTATTGTTGTTGTTGTTGATAGTGGTGGTGGTGGTGGTGTTGGTCAATAATAAACTATTTATAAATCTCTGTTTGCTTCTATTAACAATTATCTATATACTGTTTAGTATTATGTTATTAAGACGTGTGTTTTCGATACGCTTTCACCTGTATTCTCTATGACAGGAGAGAGAGAGAGAGAGAGAGAGAGAGAGAGAGAGAGAGAGAGAGAGAGAGAGAGAGAGAGAGAGAGAGAGAGAGAGAGAGAGAGAGAGATGAGAGAGATTCAAACAGTAAAGTGCGCGGGCAAAAAAAAGTGACGTAATTTTTATACCAATTTTCCTCTTAGATATCAAGGACGTTACCTCCCTATTTTTTCTGCCCCTCCCCCCCCCCTCTCTCTCTCTCTCTCTCTCTCTCTCTCTCTCTCTCTCTCTCTCTCTCTCTCTCTCTCTCTCTCTCTCTCGATTCCAGTGTGAAAGTATGTAGCGTGTTAATTGTTAGTGTTGTAGTGTTCCATCTTACTTGACGCTCCTGGATTTGGCGGGAAAGTCGTCCGATGAAGCAGGAAAGTGTGAGGGTGAAAGTATTGTGAGGTGTCTTATTCCACCTCATAATTATGTAGGAAAAGGAAGGAGTGGCCCACATAGCAGTAACCCATAATCTCTCTCTCTCTCTCTCTCTCTCTTCTCTCTCTTCTCTCTCTCTCTCTCTCTCTCTCTCTCTCTCTCTCTCTCTCTCTCTCTCTCTCTCTCTCTCTCTCTCGTAGAACGATATTTGATAGGAAAAAAAATCAAGCTGATGAAAGCAGGGAATGTTGACTCATTTTGTATGTGTACATGTGTGTGTGTATGAATGTGAATTGACCACTGTGGATCTGTCCTTTCGTCTCGTGTGTACCTGTGCACCTGTGTTTACGTAGTACATGAATACCCTACGACCCGGGCTAATCTTCGCCTCTTTTCTCTTATCTTCGTTATCGTGAAGATGTATTTGGTGCTGAGGCGAGGTCTGAGCACCCTTCTTCTGATTACACTATCTGGAAGGCGCCAAACGGGGTCGTTCTAAGCGTTACGTAAGAATATAAGAAAAAAAGAATGCTTCAAGTACTCCAGTTATGCTTGAAGTTCGTTTATTACAATGCGTCAGCTTAAGAAAAACGAAACTAAAGTGCTTGTAAGATAGAACGTGGATGGAATTGAACATATGAACTCCCCGAGGCGTGACCAGAACACTTAAGAAGAGGAAGTTCAAAAGCAAGCAGCCGTGCATTAAGTCCTTCAGTAAGAACGAATTTACTGGGGTAGATCAAGATGCGTTGATAATAACCAACCTAGCACCCCCACCTTGACGCACGTGGTTGTACTAACGAACGCACTGCAATAACCACAACCTAACCTAACCTAACCTTACCTTACCTTACCTTACCTTACCTTACCTTACCTTACCTTACCTTACCTTACCTAACCTAACCTAACCTAACCTAACCTTACCTTACCTTACCTTACCTTACCTTACCTTACCTTACCTTACCTTACCTTACCTTACCTAACCTAACCTAACCTAACCTAACCTTACCTTACCTTACCTTACCTTACCTTACCTTACCTTACCTAACAACACTATAAATCACCTAAAGCGATTCAGTGTGTACCAAGACGATGGAACACTAACACTAAGCAACATAACGGAGATTAAACACCAGCAAACCTGTTGATCCTTACGAAACTGTGTACACTATCTGAACTAAAAAGAGAACAGGATAATAAAGAAGAAGGCTCCTCACCAACCACCGTCCTCTCATAATTACATCTTTCTCTTCTTATTTAGTTTATCATTAATATATGTTTCATTGCAACACCATTTACTTCATCCCTAGATTTATGTGCATATTTCACGAACCTTAAATTTTACACATTAATTGATCTTACTTCCCTTGTCTCTTGTACACATATGTCTTCTGTACATTTTAATTTGAATCGTTGTTCCTTTGTTTGCGGATGTTTTTTCCTGCATTTGGTGGGGTTTATTAAGACTTAAATATGATTTTTTTCATGTTTCCGAGAAGCGAAGTAATAAAGGCGGGAGATAGCGTACTACGCTTCCTTTTGTAAATTTATTCTGCTTTGGTACGTACTTGTAGCTCTCCTATTATATAATTATTCTTGTGATGATTTTTTTTTTTCTTCTAGTTCATTTTCTGACTAGATAATATTGTAAAGTGTGTTTAATATTGCATTTATTTTCATATCGTACTTGTATTTCCATAAAACAAGGTAACCAGTAACTTTTTTTAATTTTTTATTATTGATTACAAAATACCGTGAACATGACTATGAAAATAAATAGTATTAGTATATATGAACGTGAATAATACGGTTGTGAGAGGGAGCTTGGTGGTGGTGGTGGTGAGGTCATAGAGTCTATATACGAGGCAGTCAACATTAGTTTTTATGTTCAGGATTATACCAAAGGTGATTTTTGTGAATGGTTGACATCACACTAGTTGAAGTCATATGTAATAATACTTCCTTTGCTCTTTTTGTGTGTGTGTTTCTTTAAAATTGTGAATGGTTTTGGCGGTCATGACTTGCTTCGGTATTAAAGTATTCTGATAGTTTATCGCACTGTCTGAAAAGCTGAATTTCCTCATATTTCTTTATTTTTTTCTTATGTAATGTCTCGCTGTGTCCCTTTCAAGATGACTGTCTCAATACTGTAATCACAATAATGTCAATCTTTTGTTTATCTTCGAATTATTCATATAGTATAGGGTGTGTGTGTGTGTGTGTGTGTGTGTGTGTAGACCAGAGCATAAGGAAGAAGACATGAAAGAAGATTTAATAAGAATCTTTTCCTCGATCAGCTAGTGACTCCTCTTTACGTCCGTTCTGAAGGTTAAATGTCACGTTCGCTGAGGCAATCGGCTTACCGTTCACAGTGGTATGTTGGGGAGACGATAATCCCCCTTACGATTTTCTGCTCCTTTTTCCTCTACGAAACGGAGAGAGAAAGAACAGAGGAGCGGGGGTGGTACTTAACTGATAACATCGCGCTGTGGCCCTTGAGTTATCTTATCAGCCGGGCACAGACAGGGCCAGCTAGGCACGCTAACCTCCACGCCATCACAACGTACATGGGCTTAACATGTACGAGGGCGTGACGGCAGGAAATGAAGCACTTGTATATATTTTTATTATTATTTTTCCTTGTCAGTTGCATCAGGTAATGGAAGGTTCTGCCTCTGAGGTTGTTGTATGGGGAAGGATATTAACACGGAAGACGCTTTATCGAGGTTGCTTTTCCAGGGAGATTCTGATAACATAGGTGTCATTGGGTGTGTGTGTGTGTGTGTGTCGTAGCCGGTGGTGTGGACGTACACACACACACACACACACACACACACAGACAGACAGGGAAGCGTCGATGTATACTTGCAACACACATAGCAAACCAAACCAAAAAAAAAAATCATTTCGTTTCTCATGACATTCTCAGTAATGTATGAATATGTGAATTATTCATAAACAAGGAATATTTATGTTCAAAACGTATTCTCTAACACCAGTCACATGACGAACCATATCTATATAAAAACGTACAGATGATATGCATAATTATATCTTAAACAGAGGCACGTTCGACCGGTGCAATTTTTCTTTCCTCTATGACTTTCCTGCTTCGTCTAGGCATCGAGGTATACGTATTGCACTTGAAATTATATGTTGGGGGTAAGAACTGAACAGCTGTGTAATGCCACTCTAGAAAGTTGAAGGGAATGGTAGTAGTGAGGAGGAAGTGTTGCTAAAAAAAAAATTATATATGAAAATTAAAAGTTTAAATTGTTTTCTCGCGTGTATAGTTTTTATGTATTATCTTTTTTTAATTTTTATGAAATACTTGTTTGATGATATACAACTTGTCAATTAAACCCAAAGACCTTTTTTTATATATGTTTGTATGCACGCCTAACATTCTTATTACACTTCACATTGTACTAAGCTATGCCCACATAAAATGTACAGTACAAAACACATACTTCTTATCATATTAAAGTCCCATGCTGTAACCTAAACGATGATGTAAAGTGTAATGTTGTAAACTTTCCCATTATTTGATTTAGTCACCGTTTTCCTGTAACTGTTTTTAATTTTATGCAACATTTTCCTGATTGATTTTTCCTTTTATATAATTTTCCTCCTATGTTTTTTCCTACAGTACAATCTCTCTTGGTTCTCGAGGAGTTAATATACCATTATTATTTTTCCCTTCTTTTATATAATTTTCCTCTAATTATTTTTCTTACACAATATGTTTCCCTTTCCACAGGGCAATCATTTTTTCCAATCTTTTTCCTCCCTATTATTTTTCCTACAAGCTGTGTTTTCCTTCCCCACAGTGTAATCTTTTCTTGCAATATTTTTTCTCATTATTTTTCCTACAAGCTAATCTAACCTGACCTGACCTGACCTGACCTGACCTGACCTGACCTGACCTGACCTGACCTGACCTGACCTATTCTTCCCACAGTGCAATCCTCCTTGGTTCTCGTGGAGTTGACCTGCCGCATATTAGTAATCGACTTGAGACTCTAACCACTGCTCGAACCCTTCAACCGTTGGAGGCACTCGCTGATACAGACATTGCAGCCTTTCTAAGAAATGAAAGGGAGAATGCTATCATCACTGCCATCGAGGACTCCAAACACAGGGTAATAATAATAATGATAATAATAATGATGATAATAATAATGATGATAATAATAATTCTTTATTCCAGACACAGAAGATATATAGTATAGGGTATACAGTACGATTCTATAATGATTATGTTAAACTACTGTAATGTATTGCCTTTCTGTATTGTTTATGTCTTTATTTGAATGTTGATGTATTTTGTATATATTTGTTTTATACTTATTTGTGTATTTATTTATTTGTATGTGTGAGAACTTTTGTCATGTTATTTTCTGATGTGCAAAAAAACGAGAAAGAATCACCGAGCTAGGTAGCTAAGACCATTTAGCTCTACTAGCGTTAACTAAAGAGTATTATCCATATAACACTATTCATAAATATACAACACTACCCATACAATACCACCCATACAACACTGATCCAATGAAGTTTACAGAGAGCACTATACCTCCCTTTATTTATTTATTTATTTATATATTATTATTATTTCTTATCACTACTACTACTACTACTACTTCATTGAAAGGGTACTGGCTAAGGGACGACAAAAATAATGCTAAGAAGTTGTAGTGACCGAGGATTAAACTCGTGATCACTGAACCACAAAGTCACTCCCCGAATCCTTCTGATCTGTGAAGCTTATGTTTAGTGTATCACAGTATTTATATTCACTTGGAAGCTCAGTTCAAGGGTGAATGTAGCAATAGTTACGTAGGAGGATTGGATTAATGTTTTTAAGATTAAATTTTTGAATGGATGTATTTTAAGTAACTGTGTGTGCTGATTGATGGTCAGGTAGAAGTTATGTTAATTAAGGCGTGTTCTTTCTGTGTTCATTATCTAATAATAAATTATTCGTTGTATTATTTTATTTTTGAGGTTTGAGTAAATAGATTGTATTTTTTTATATGTGTTGTTGTGTGTGGAGTTAATAGATCATATGATTCTTTCTTTAGATATGGTAATTTATTTGATATTATTTCCAGACCAGTGAGGAGGTTGAAAAGCTGTATTGGAAGCAGCAACAAGCAGAATGGGAACAGCGGAAGCAGGATCTCCTCTCTGCTTTCACACACTCAGGAACAGATCTGCTTAACATCACCGTTCAGCAGCAGGTGAATTTATAACCAAAAAATATATATAGATAATTGAATAAGTAGTTTAATAAGTTAATGTTGCCTAAAGCTGTATCTTGTATCATCTTGTATCATAGTATCATAACATTTATAACAAGATAATATATAGAGAGTTAAATGTATAAGTAAATGTTGTTTAAAGGTGTATTCATCTTGTAGAAGGAAGGGAATAGGCTTTATATTATGGTTTTGATGTAGTATATGCGTCAAATCAGGGTTTTTTTCGTGTATATTATGTTTCCTATCATATGCAAATTGTTGTATGTATGCATATTTTCATTTGGTAATTTTTTTTATACTTTTCTACTTATTTTTTTAAATCATATAGCTTTACAATCAGTGGACGAAGGCTGGTTAACTTAGTATATGTAAACCAAGCAAAAAATGACTACTGTATTTGCAAGGGAGAAAGGCCCTAACATATTTTTATTTCTTCATTAGTTTAACAGGATGGTAATATTATGTAAAGTAACTCTAAACTTAAAGTGAAAAAATATAGAAGGTTCCTGTTCAGATATATAATTCTTTACTTTCCTTTCCACAATTTCCTTAATTCTTATCTTAATTTATGTTGTTCTGCTTTATCAATATTTCCGTTTACATCCATTCTCTCTCTATTGGGGTTATATAACTTAATTTATTCTTTCCTTGTTTCCTTCATTCTTATCTTAATTTATGTTGTTCTACTTTATCAATATTCTCTTTTACATCCATTCTTTCTTACTATTGTGGTTATATAACTTGACTTACTCTTTCCTTGACCTCAGCCTCCCTTGGTGTCTTTATATAAGGTTGTTCCTAGACACTTGAACTCTTTCACCTCACTATTCAGCTTTAGAACAAGGCTTAGTACCATCCCCCTCACCCCCTCCTTTCTCTCTCTCTCTCTCTCTCTCTCTCTCTCTCTCTCTCTCTCTCTCTCTCTCTCTCTCTCTCTCTCTCTCTCTCTCTCTCTCTCTCTGTTTATACATCCTGTACATTCTTTTGTTTACTAACAGGATGATATCTTTCAATTTTCAAATCCTGTGTTGTGATCTAACATATATTCATTTATTATTGTGTTTCTATAAGAGATTTAAAATGGTCTATGCCACATCCTGAAGGGTAAAACAGGCGTGGTATATCAATGGATGGATGGATGGATGGAATCTTTTTTACTGGTAGTTGAAAAACTTTCCATCGTTTCTAAGGCTTAGGTGATACGTAGTTTTGTTCATATTCATACCATATGCTGCAGGATTTAATGATCTTTTTCAGAAATAGTGTCAGAAAATAACATTTCCATTACTCACTAATAGTTCAGTATAGGTTGGCGTATGTGCTCTTGTAATACAAAGGATTAGAAGGCAAGATTGGAAACTACACTTCCTATATTTTAATCCCACAAAGTAAGGACAATCTTGATAATGAATTTCTGTATGGCTATAATCTTCAAACTTATGTATGGTTATCTGTATGGTTATATGTGTATGGTTATGTATGGTTGTATGTATGACTGGCTCTGTGGACCTTTCCGTTGTGTTATCTCAAAATAACATTAATATTTTTTATAGTTAATCTGATACATTATGATTAGGATAAAGGAGCTTATCATTGCTCTTAAGCCTATACGAGGACACTCACTCCTGTCCTAAGGCTAAGGGTCATGGCATCAACCGCGTGGTATTGGTAGTCTATTAATTTACAGGCTAACTTAAGGGGGGCGGGATGGCTGGCTAAGGTTGTAAACTAACCTGGCTATGAGATAACCGTGGCTAACTAGGATTTAAAGTCATGCTACTCTGATTAATGTATTACCTGCTAGTTATTACAAGGAGTGCGTACAATAGTAGAATGTTAAACGAATGGGGATAAAATGCTTTACAATGTTCCTCCTCCTCACCCCTCAGGAAAGTGTGTATGGTGTGTCCCGTGTGGCCGGCAGTGGCAGCAGCCTTAGCAGTGAGGAGACGGCCTACGTGCGTGTGGTGCGTCAATACAATGATGAGATCCTGCAGGGAGGTATCAGACCCAACCTGGCAGAGGCATTGGGTGAGGCTGCGTCCACCATGAATGACCAGGTGAGAGTTAATCTTCCTCATGCCAGGTGCTGACCTTCAAACTCTCCCATTGTGATATTCATGGGTCAAAGGAGATGTTGGTCAGAGTATTTTCTTATTTTTTATTCTTTTTTATATTAAATTAAAAGGATACTGGCAAAGGGACAACAAAAATACGGTAGAAAATAATCCCGCTTGTGGCCGTATCCTGTAAAGAGGACAGTAGGAGAAATAATGTTCCTGCTTTCATTACTTACTGAATTTAATGACCTCAGCTAATACCACATTTAACAGAAATGCTCATTAGTCTAAAAAGGCTGAACTTATATTACACTGAAATATGTGAGAGTTGAGAAGAAGGATTTTGCATGCATTAAAAAACCTCCAAGGTATGTGTATGTAATTGAAGTATTGGTGTTGGTTGACAGAGCATCTCAGACCTGTGGGCCCTCGTCAAGTGTTTGAGTGAGGTGCCGGTGAGCATGGTGGGGGAGACATCCAAAGCCAGAATCACACCCAGAGTCCAGAATGCTATAGTGAGGCAGTCTCGTGGCTTCCTGGAAAAGTCGTAAGTACCAACCAAAGTTTATCTAAGTTAGCTTTAAAATCTACTAACATTAGGTGACAGCTTATAGAATTCATAGATATAGGTAGATTTAAGGTTATAATTTGTGGGCTGAAATTATTAGTCTTGGCTATATATCAAAGGATGATCTTTTCTCTTAAGTGAAGAACTTTTTTTTTTGACATGTACAGTGTAAACTTAGTATAGAATGATGAAGAGAATGGAGATAATGATTGTGAATAACTTATCCTCAGCTACACAAGTCACATGAGACACATGGTTTACTCCAACTTGGAGCGTGCCCAGCTGGGAGGGGTGCCAGGCTTGGTGCCGCTGGTGCGTGCCTACCTGGAGGTGGTGCTGCCTCACCAAGTCACTGCCACCCTGGAAGACGGACAGGCCAGTGGTGCCCCTGTGTGGCCTCTCATCTATTACTGCATGAGGGCTGGAGGTAGTAAAGCTGCGTGTCAGGCTGCTGCTGAAAACAGGTGATATGATTATTTTATTAATGCATATTAATAAGGATGAGTTTAAATGTTCATAAATGCATGTAGGAAACCCAGTCAATTTTCAGTGTCATCATGTTGGTAATCATTAATCATATGTTGTGAGTTGAGGATGAGATTGGTTCTATAATGGTGTGCCTGGTGTTGCAGCTCTCCTCTGGTGGTGGAGGTGGTTGGTGCACTGGAACACTACCACAAGAGTGACTCAGGACGACTCCCACCGGACTTAGAGAAGAAACTCAGAACTTCTTACAAACGCACTGTCAAAAACTCACCTGATCCATTCAAAGTGAGATATACATTTTTTTCTCTTACTTTTAAGAAATGTATTCATGAATTGCTTTTTTTCTTTCTTTTCTTAATTTTTTATCTACTTCCCAGCATTCTTTGTAAAGGTGTTTCAAGTTGTATTGCATTCAGAGCAGTGTTTTTTTCTTTAATAAATGAATAATACTCTAGCTGTTTACTGTACTCCCTTCAACACAGTCTAACATAATGAAAGTATAAAAAAAGTGACAACATATTCATAAGAACACACGGCCGAGAGCAAAGCCTAAACATGATCAATATAAAAGTAATACATACATGTGTTCTCTTTTCTATACCATACATTGTCTAATAGTGTTGGGTGATCTGCATCCTGTACTACTACTTTCAATTACTACATAACCCAATAGATTGTAGAACTCGTGTAAGTGTGGTCATAACCGTTGAGATATATTTGTTTTTTGTCATAGCGAGCGGTGTACTGTTTGGTGAGTCGATGTGACCCTCATGAGGACCACACAGACATTGCCACCACCACGGATGACTATTTGTGGCTTAAGCTGTGTGTGGTGAGTGAAAAAACATTCTCCATTATTCATATCCATATCCATATTTATCATTTCATTCATTGTTTCATGTGATGGAAATTTATATGTAGTAAATATGTAGTGCATATGACCTCAAAAATATGTCTGGAAAAAACTGAGCAAAAATAGTAAACTTGTGAGGACATATGCATTGTTATTTAAATATCTTCTTTTGAATGAGTGTAGAAAATGATAATTCAAGATATACTGTAAGTCTGTAATGCACAAACTAATGCCCCAAACTAAGGCTCTGTCATGATCTTTTTTTTTCTCTTTAGGTTGACTGTGACACCTCCCCGTCAGCCTCTGTCTCCAGCACCAGCAGTGTACAACAAGATACTCTCACTCTCATACAACTACAAAACCTTCTCTATGATCAGTATGGTAAGGCTTCACTAAGAGATTATACAAATTACTGTTATGTTGAATACTTGGAACACATGACGACCAATCCACATCCAACTGTTTGAACTTTCTTAATGTATAGTATTGTATTATATTGTATTGTATTGTTTTACAGGGGAATCACACTTCAATGCATGGAACCAACCTCTTCTCTACACATCCGTAAGTGAATCTGAAAAGTTCTCATAAACTGGCATGAATATTTCTGGTATACAAGTAAGATGTACAAAGAGTGAATGTAAATTGTATTACATGAAGTTACCTCGTAAAATGTTAAAAAAGAATGATGATGATTTTCTTTGCTAGTTATGGACTCCACTTAGCTACTAGATCCAGGAAGAAAAAAAAAATATTAGAGCACTCCCATTTATACAAAGGGATGAGAAATTAACTGAAGCTTTCCACACTGCAGATCCTCCTTCAAACGGGACAATTTGAAGCTGCCGTAGAGTTCCTGAGTCGTAAGGAAGCGTTGCGTTGCCATGCCGTGCACATCGCCTTGGTGCTGCATGAGATGAACCTTCTGTCACTTCCCTCAGAGGTGCACGCGCCCATGTGTACGTATATGTGTGCTTGGCCATGCTCATGTGTATGTGTGTGCACTTGGCTATCCTCACCACCGGACTGTATTGATTTTAAGCATTAGGTTGTGTGATCAGTAGAGAATAGAAGGGTTGATTAAATAAATTAAATCTTTTTCAGTGTTTTAAGATTTTAGAATTATGATAAATATTAAGTGACTAGAAATATGTTAAGACATGATACATAACATTGCTGATCATGTCTTTGTGGAAATAGATTGTTGTAAAGGTTGCAAAGGGAATACAATAACTGATGAATGACAGTATTTAAACCTAACATTTACTTACTCTTACACTTACTCCTTGTTTTAGTATCACGAGAAGACACTGATCCAGAGGGAGTCCGACGCCTTAACCTGACTCGCCTAATCCTTCTCTACACTCGCAAGTTTGAAGTGACAGATCCTTGTGAGGCTCTTCACTATTGCTTTTTCCTGAGGTACAGAACGAGTATCGCATTACCATTAACTACAGTATTGCCAGAAGTTTTTGATACTTAATAGAAATATCAGAAGTTTTGCTTTTTCATACTGCTGTTAAATCCATGTTAATTATGGTACCAATAGTATTATCAGTGTTTGTGTATATAAAACTTGCATTCAAAATTTACTAAAAATCTCCCCCAAATCCCCGACAGGTCATTGAAAGGAAGGAATGGTGAGAATGTGTTTTCCGGCTGTATAAGTCAGTTGGTGCTACAGTCACGGGAGTTTGACTTACTTTTGGGTCGCCTTGAGCCTGATGGCCGCCGCACACCAGGCATCATTGACAAGTTCAAGGTGAGACACTTGTGATGGAGGCATTCTAGTGTTGATAACATAACTTACTCTAAAATCAAGATACTCGCTAAGGCATTTCTCATGATATTTTATAATTGACGTGCTGCACATCAGACTGCTCCTAAGAGTTTATTTTGTTCTCTATAAAGAAAAGAACTGAGAGAAAATCGCATGTGTTTGCAGAATTGTTTTATTGATTGATGTATGTATTGGACAGGTTGATGTGAGTGAGGTGATACAGATGGTGGCTATGGATTCAGAGAAGAAGGGACTCCATGAAGATGCTATTAAATTGTATGACTTAGCCAAGGTAAGAAATGTTGGATAGTTTTGCTGCACATTTTGTATATCAATGATTAATTTTGACCATAGCTTGAGAATACCTCTAACATGCTACTGATGTACATATTTCTCTTTGTCAACAGAATCATGAAAAAGTAGTTTCACTGTTGAATCAGTTGTTGAGTCAGGTAGTGCACCAGCCTGAAGGTGGAAGCGGGAGTCAGCGCAGTCGTGTGGTGGAACTTGCCTCTGCCGTGGCCTTGCGCTTCAAGACTCACGGCCACAATACCTTCCCCACCACTGTGGCCACCCTACACCTCCTCATGGACCTGGCAACCTTCTTCAACTTTTATCATAAGGAAAGATTTAATGATGCTCTAGAGGTGAGTTAGTGTTGTTTGTTCCTTTGGTTGTATTGTTGTATTGTTGTATTCACATAGTTAGTGCAAGTCAACAGTGAAAACTAACAGTTGGGAATATTTATTTATGTCCTTTAGATCCTGAAGAAGCTACACATCATTGCCCTGCGGAGAGATGAAGTTGATAGTCGTGTGGCTGGAGTAACAGCTCAAGGGAGTGAGGTGAGGAGTGTATTGCCACACATCCTCCTTGGTGCCATGACAACAACATACAAGCTGTACCGCTCCAGCCAGCTGCCTGAGTCTCCACAACCTTCACTCAATGTGTCGACAGCATCAGCTCCAACAGCACCCAAGGTATACTAAGTCTTAATGTTTACTAACTACATAATGATCATCAAAACCAAACTTTTTTCATTGTTTTGTTATTGTTGATCAGTATTATATATCAAAATGGATGTCATTCTAAACTTGACTTTCTTCATCACCAGCACCTTCAGGAACAAGCTCGTGCCATTGTAACCTTTGCCGGCATGATCCCAATGAGACTCCACTCTGACATCAATGCTCGCTTGGTGCAGCTGGAAGCTCTCATCAATTGATTCAGATTGTTAGGAGTATAAGCTAATATGACAAGTTAGTGTGAAGAAATGTTTTGCTTGTTTTATATTCTAGAATGACATTTTGTATCAAGTGTAGAATGTTAGGGAGGAGTAAACTTTTGCCAAATTGATGTAAATTGCTATATTTCTAAACAGCTTGAAATGAATGTATTATGTATGAGTAAATGTATTTACCTCACATTCCGAGGCATATAAAATTATTATTATTATTTACTTTTTTAATTTAACATGATTTTATGGGATCTGGATTTCATGCCATTTTCAGAGATAATATACAAATTTGAAACCTGAATAATCAATTATTTAATATCAATTAAGTTGTGTGTGGGTTAAATTTGATCCCTACAAGTAAACTAATTTGGGAAGACCATGAACACGTTAAACTTAGATAATTATAAAAAAGACGCAGGATTGGAATGGGATATGGTTTAAAAAGAAGAGAAAAATATTTATGATTTTTCAACATAATTCTTTGTTGTATTTGATGGGTATGTATCTCATGAAAAATAGTTATTTACTAAAAAAAATTATACCATCAAACAAAAAATAATAGCTACTAAACTAAGATTCCAATTGAACAAGGTGCTTTATCTATCAGTTGGTATTGTTATAAGGAATATGTGATATATTTTTCATCAACATTGGTGAATTATTAAATCCACCATAATGATATTTGTTTAATGATATTTGTTTATATATATATATATATATATATATATATATATATATATATATATATATATATATATATATATATATATATGTATATATATATATATATATATATATATATATATATATATATATATATATATATATATATAAATATATATATATATATATATATATATATATATATATATATATATAAATATATATATATATATATATATATATATATATATATATATATATATATATATATATATATATATATATATATATATATATATGTACTGGACTATCGGCTGCGAGATGAAAAACCGCGAGATGAACGATATTGAAATACATGTAAATAGTATAATTGGTTCTTAGGTATGGTACATAAGCTTCTTATAACTCCCATTAACCCTCCAAGAATACAAAATATTTTGCCGAAAATTCACACATACAAGGTTATGAATAATCTGTATGATAATAAATAAGATTGAACACTTTCTGACTCTTAATAAGGGTTCAAATATTATTCTACTTACGTTATTAGAGTCTGTGACTGGCTGAGTAGTCTGGCAGTGGTTACTCGCTCTCTCCACCGTTTGCTCATCACCACCACCACCACCACTAGCACTGCGTGCAACCATTTCTTTCTTTTCCTGGAGTGTATATTTCCTGAACTTCACCCTCTTGCGATAATCACGCTTCTATCGTCCACCACGTTTTTCACCACTGTCTCCACCACTACCACTCATAGAACTCAATGTTCCTTGTTATTACAGTGTATTGTACTTCCACTAGAACGTTTTCACTAGAACACCGAAAGTAAATATGCTCCACAGCACAACAAAATAGCAATATTGTTGTTGACCCAGCTCCTGCCATGACACAACCGACCCAAACCAACCACTCAACTGGCGCGCTGACCTATGCGCATGCACGAGATGTTCGTTTGGCACCGCTAGATGGTAGAAGGCGGGAAATTTGAAATAGACGCGAGATGCTAAATTTGCGAGACTATATTACACGAGATGACCATTCTTACTGTATATATATATATATATATATATATATATATATATATATATATATATATATATATATTATATATATATATATATATATATATATGTATATATATATATATATATATATATATATATATATATGTATATATATATATATATATATATATATATATATATATATATATATATATATATGTATATATATATATATATATATATATTTATATGTACAGAGCGCGACTCCAACTATCATTACCGTGATTCCTTTACGGAATCACAGGTTAAATCCTCATATTCTTTACACTCGTTCAACAGTTAAACACCTTGTTATCGTTAGGGTAGGCACAATTATATGAGGGGGATGATGGGAAAACTCGTGACGTCACTGAAAGTGAGCGGTATATATCAGGTCTGGACTGGAGCTCAGGGTTGTTGATTTTGGACAGTCAGGATCCGCGCCCAGATCCCAGCGGGTGTGTGCCGTGCTGTGTCCGAGTGCCCCCTTATTGAGGGGCACCGCGGCCACACGCACACACTCCCGACAACATCCCTATTTACTTTTAAGAATTTTGTGGGGTAGGCGTTGACTGAACAGAGTCCGCCACCACCACACACTCTGACGGGTTCTTGTTAGCCCATGTGCCCCCTTCGGGGGCACGATAGCAAGAAGAAGAAGATGGAGCTCAGTCACTAGTGTTCTAGACTCCGCTCCAGACAGCTCCCGAGAAGATCAGCACACGACTGTCTTCTCTCGTCAGGCTTCTGACTGAGTGCCGAAGACTGCCTGGGTAGCCTTGCCAGTAGCTGTGAAGCAGATAATTATCAGGAATTACCGCTACTTTAATGGTAATTGGGTGATTAGTGATGCTAGAAATGGTAACACTAGCTTGACCCAAATCTCGTAATTTACGACCAGTAATTTCTTGCAATGGGGGAATTCTTGAACTATGTTTTATTTCCAGTCCTAATTCTTCCGCTGCGCTAAGCTTA
Organism: Cancer borealis; assembly: GCA_036785275.1. Taxonomy (NCBI): domain Eukaryota; kingdom Metazoa; phylum Arthropoda; class Malacostraca; order Decapoda; family Cancridae; genus Cancer; species Cancer borealis. The sequence goes on along the minus strand of JAXIVD010000570.1, from coordinate 119,436 downwards.
AGTAGAGATACATCACTACCTGTATCTAACATTACTTCGAGAACATGGTGGTTAACGTCCAGGTTAATGACCGGTGATTGTCACGCTATTCTCCCTCGAGTCATATTAATTCTCCCAGGACAACCTGGTTGTCCTCTTCGACAATTCATCCGCAGGCAATCATAGCAGGAGCCTGGGCGAGGTTGTTTACGACATTCTGCTATAGAATGACTATTAGCTTGACAATAAGGGCAGTATTTTTCTCTCCTATCCCATTGTCTAAGTCTCCTCTCGACTCTTTCTAAATCACCTCTTCCTGTTGGTGTTCTCGGAGGGTTACGTGCTATGGCACCTTGGGATGGTAAAGGTGATTCGATTGTTCGCACGTTATCCCGTTGTTGTGCCAGCACCACTATTCTCTCATTATCTAATTTGCTCATAAACTTTTGAAGGGTTACATTCTGATCCAAGTATAACTCTAGTCTATCTCTACTTTCTTTAGGCATGCCTTTCAGTAGTTTGTTTTTAATGAGTTGTTCAGTGTTAGGCACCTCTCCCGACTTTCTAACAACGCAAGTTTACATTTTAGGCTGGTTACAAATTCTATTGGGTCTTCGTCATACGTATATTTTAAATCGTTCAAGGAATCAAAGATACGGTCTTTACTTTGGTCGGTGAATTCAGTAGTTAGGTGCTTCTTAAAGTTTTCCCATGACATAACTTCTTTATTAAGGATATTCTGAATAAATAGTGAAAGGGGTGCATCTATTCGCATCCGAACTATTTGTTGTCGTTCTTCTGTTAACTGAGAACAACTTTCTACCTGTGACAAGAAAACAGTGAGTCGTCCCGCGCTGTCCACACCATTCAATTAACGTAACTCTAGGACAGGGATATCACGTGGCTTCAAAAAAGTTTTAACTGGTCTTTCAAGGGGGGGGTGCAAATTCCCTGCGGCGCAGTTCACATATTAAATCCTCAACACAATACCTTAAATTATCCACTTCCCTTTTCTTTTCCTATAAAGTCAAGGAAGTGAAGCAGGGAGGAGTGTCGTACGACTTAGAAAACACTTTCAGTGGCGACACAATCCACCAGGCCACGGACAAATTAAAATGTTTTGTGGGTGATGAGGGGTATATAGTCGACATGAGCGAGATCTTGTTGCCCTCCGGAGATGAGGATGATATGGAAGAGCCACGCACAGCCCGATAACGGAGGCCTGTGAGGAGATACGTAGAGGAGTGTTGAGACGGAGAGAGATTAACAAACAGACCCCTGGGTGGTTAAAGGAAAGGTTACTGCCCATAAACTCTTTTGCAGCTGAGGAGATGCCGAGCTGAAACACTGGTCCCGCAGCTGAAGCAGAGATCACCGCAATCCTGGGGGCTCTGGAATCTGCCCCAGGGAAAGGACCTGGAAGTTACCCCACCAAGGACGAAGGCTTTGGTGAAGCCCCGCCGAGGATCACCACCCTGATCAGCTTGCCAGGACTGGTGGGAGTTGGCTTCACTTATTCCGACCAGGAAGTCGAGTCACGACTGACTCAAGAGTCTTGCCCAAGACATAAGAAGAGAGAAAAGAGTGGAAACGTGGACACCCGAAAATACGGAAGAAGACCGGTTCTGTCAAATGTTGACTATTGTAAACCTTCATGATCTTACGAGTGTGAGAATACGAGGATTTATTTTTTTTTAAAGAGGAAAGCCGTGTACAGAGCGCAACTGTCCAACTATCATTACGGTGATTCCTGTACGGAATCACAGGTTAAATCCTCATATTCTTCACACTCGTTCAACAGTTAAACACCTTGTTATCGTTAGGGTAGGCACAATTATATGAGGGGGATGATGGGAAAACTCGTGACGTCACTGAAAGTAACCGGTATATATACAGGTCTGGACTGGAGCTCAGTCACTAGTGTTCTAGACTCCGCTCCAGACAGCTCCCGAGAGGATCAGCACACGACTGTCTTCTCTTGTCAGGCTTCTGACTGAGTGCCGAAGGCTGCCGGGGTAATCTGGCCTGTAGCTGTGGACGACAAGGACGGTGACACGCAAACATTATTGCCGTGAGTGTATTTTGGCTACTTTTCCATCAGTTCCCCTCACGTAATTAGGTAGGGTTTAGCTAGTAATATTTTCATGTGTATTTATATGTTGAGTATGTTTCTTTTTGTTTGTGCAGTGTAAAGTGTCGTGGTTGGTAGGATAAGTTGTTTTGTAAGAGCACCACCATGGATATAGCAAGTGCGTTTCTTATTTATTACTAATTAAAGTCTGTTCATTTATTTATTTATTTTTTTTTTTTTCTTTTCTTTTCTCTCATCGGCCCCAGGGAAAGGACCTAATAGTAGTAATAGTAGATAGTGGTGATAGTAGTGACAGTGTCGATGCCCAAGTGGTTTCGTGGTGGCAGCATAGAAAGTATATGAGGGGTGAAAGCCAATACTTCCTTAGGTACAGTGGTGACAATGGTGTCAATAAGACAATCGGTACAGTGATGACAGCGGTGTCAATATCCAATCGGTACAGTGATGACAGCGGTGTCAATATCCAATCGGTACATATATATATATATATATATATATATATATATATATATATATATATATATATATA
>JAXIVD010000570.1:40000-110000 GCA_036785275.1 Cancer borealis | reverse complement strand
GTTTTTTGTCTGGGTGTAAAAGTGAAGTTTTACTCAAATCTAACCTAACCAGGGAAAGCCTATCGGTGCTACAGATTAGACATATATAGAAATAAAGGGTATTTCTTTACAACTACTGCTCCACCTCTTTATTATATATATGAAGTCTTACATACTATACATAGTATACTCAACACATCTGTGAAGGTTTCAGGGGGTGCTCACCATTATTTACCTCGCAAAACGTCTTTGAAGTTATGTTATGTTGGTTAAGTTAGGTTAAGTTATGGTTAGGTTAAGGTTGTTAGGTTAGTTTGCGGTTATGTTATGGTTATGTTAAGTTAGGTTCGGTTACATAAGATTTTTACATTTTAATACCCAAACCCCAAAAAAAACTAATTTGCGAACCCTAACTTCCGGGTGATAAAATGTAAAAATCTTATATAATCAAACCTAACTGAACCTAACCATAACATAACCGTAACCTAACAACTTTAACATAACCATAACTTGACATAACCTAACCAACCTAACATAACCTATCATAATTTCAAAGAAGTTTTGCGAGGTAAATAATGGTGAGCACCGCCTGAAACCTTCACAGATATGTTGAGTACACTATGTATAGTATATTTATAATAAAGAGGTGGAGCAGTATTTGTAAAGAAATAATAGGTGTAACATTGTCATGGTTAACCTCGAGGTTCATCAGACTTGAATCTACTTTTCAAGAATCTAATGGTGTTTTCAATAACACATTTAGTTATATAAAGTTTTTTTTTATTGTACAATAAGCAAGTTGGTGATAATTAGGGATGCCGCTGTCACCCTAAATGCATCAGGAAATGAAAGTTGTAATTCTCGACCCTTCCTCGGAGAAGTGACTAGTGTGACGGCTGGGCAGTAACTAGCCTCTCATTGTTATTGTTTTGATCCAGCGAATCCAAAACAGATTCTGCTGTTCTATTTGCACCCAATTAATCCAAAACAGATTCGGATTCAGAGCAGAATCCGGAGTAGATTATTGGGAACAAATAAAAGAGGCCTTAAGAACACAACACCCACAATAACACCTGCGAAAACAAGTCACAATGTCAGTACTCACGCCTGTGCATCATTGGCTGTTGTGGTTTGTACTGAGGCTCTTGACCAGAGCTGCTGTCCCGTGTGGAGGATCTGTTGCAGTGACCGATCAACTCGTGGCAGCTCTCCACCACCATTAAGGTTGCTGGCAAGCTGCTCTGCCTGTTGCAGCAGCTCTTGCAAGCCACGGGTACTCATCCTCAATCTTGTACGAGGAGACAATGAATTATGAGTTGGAATTACACTGCACTACTACTGTATAAGTATAGGGTAAGGTAACCAATTAGTACACATCATTAAGTACACACTTGGTATTCAAAAACTTATCCACAGGATATGACAACACTTGGACATTTAAACCTGGTATTATTTTAAAGCCAAACCATTATGCCAACATCATGTCAACAGGTGCCAACAGTTGAATTTGTTATGATTGAAGAAATGCAGCAACAAAAAGATGTCAAAGTTTTAAAAACCTGTTTTCTTACCTAATTCTAAGGATTGCACTTTTGTTTACTAGTTTTTTTATCCATTCTCAAATTAGAAATTATAACTTTTTTTTTACATTGACTGGTACAGTTTAAGGAGCAGTGTATAAGAAAAACGCATCAGGAGTGTTCATAAAATGCTATTATCATCATTATCAGTATTATCTGGGCTCGCACTGGCGATTAGATTAGGTTAGGTTAGGTTAGGTTATGGTTATGGTTAGGTTAGGTTTAGGTTAGGTTAAGTAATGGTTAGGTTAGGTAATGGTTAGGTTAGGTTAGGTTAGGTTAGGTTAGGTTAGGTTAGGTTATTGTTAGGTTAGGTTATGGTTAGGTTAGGTTAGGTTAGGTTAATGTCCTAGCGGGGGAAACCAGGGGGAACGCAGGCCCCCAAAAACCCCGATTCCCCAGGATCCCCCTAGCTTGTTTGAAGGGATAGGGGAGGTTGGTGGGGAATCGGGGTGGCGGACTTATTATCCAGAATTACCTTAACATTATTTCCGTTCCTCATCTTACAAAAACGATATGTCTGATTTCTCGCATTTTTGGCGGTAAGTTTCCTTGTACACCACCGCCACACCAGCCTGTCTACCTCTCCTTACACCACTATTGAAGACGTCCAGTAGTGTTAATTAAGATGCATGACATACTGAAACCGGATGTTATGTTAGGTGTTATTTCTTACCTTGTTCAGGTTACTATTCGTCTGCCAAGCGCATATAACTGAATGTTTTGCTAACGATGAATTTGTTCCTAGGTTTGTTTACCCTCGCGGCGCCGCTACAACGTGGTTCATCTTGGATAAGGGACTTATTATTTGCTTATTGTCACTTGATCTTTCCCCATTGTTATACTAGAAAAACAATAACTCATATTATTAGCCTTATAGATAAGAAGTTAAAAGGAAAAAAAATTACTGATGTGTTATTGAACTTGAACTTGGACTTGGGTTGTGAGTCACCCAGTGTAGACTGTCGGTGTAGCCTTTGTAAATTATATCGGCCTTTTCCCACACTCTTGCTGAAGAAGCAAGAAAAACAGGGGCAAAAAACTAGAAATATTTACTCCTTCCTACCTCTGCCAGCATTACATTCATATTTGGTCCCCTATAACTAGGGGGCCACCTGCCTCGCATTCTCCCTCATTCTTGTACTCCATGACTTATCTAAAATCTCTTTCACACTCTCTAACACTCTACTATTACTCCTCTATTCCGCACTCAGCCCCAGCAGGTACTCCATTTGCCTACTAACACTCCTCTCTTACTACGTAGTAGGATGGCAGAAGGTTGGAGCCGCCTATTAGGCTCCTGTCACTTGTTCTGCAGGAAAGCAAAACTGTCTATTTTATGGATGTGTGCTTTCTTAGGTTGTCTGATGGAGCTATGTTGTTAAAGATCATTAATTATTTGAAAAAGAAATTGATTCTTTACTAGAAATTCAAAATTCAACTAAGGGGTGCGATGTTTATTTCCTTCCGAAGTCGTAGCCGTCCAACAGAATGCGGTTGTAGAGAAAAAAGCGTCTACCCTTTACACCCCCACGCACACCCCAAAAGATAATTATAACGAATTAATAACATCGTGACACACACAACAGCAGTGCAGCCTGTGACTTGTTAGTGTCGTGTCCCACTTCCAGTACATTTTACAAGACTAATTCCTTTACCTTACATTCAACGAGGTATTCCGTGCATGATATTTGTTTAACACATCAACTATCCTACAGTACGTATAGCTGATGCAGTGACTCTGGAAGGAGCACTATAATTTAATCTGCTTTTTCATTTGTGAATCTCCCAGCAAACATCGTTATGCCGGGCCAGCATCGTGCCAGTCTCGGCAAGTCACCAAAAAATGAATCGGTCTTGCATCGGTAATCCATTACGTAGTAATCGGCCCCATTGTGGGCTGCTTACGTGACAATATACGTTTGCACCTCGGGCCTTAATCGGTTACATTGCGGACCGGAAAACGGATCTGCATCGGCATTCCGTAACGATACTTTAGCCAATTGTGGGCCGATTACTTGCCAATATACGTTTGCACCCAGGGCCTGAATCGGTTACATTGCGGGCCGGAAAACGGATCTGCATCGGCACTCCGTAACGATACTTTAGCCAATTCCGGGCCAATGCAGGAGTACACGAGGTGCCCACTACACACCCACAAGACACCCAAGGACACCCACCCCCGCTAGCCTTCCCTACACACTCATCACCCAACACCTTCCTACAGGGGACACACACGGAAGGACAGACACACATGCCCATTCAAGCTCCCCACGCCCCTATGCCCGCACGCCCACTGCCCCCTGTAGAGTTATCCTTCCAAGAGGTCCCTGCAGTCAAGCTGAACGCGGCCTACCTAACACAGGGACAACAGGAGAGGGACATTTTGCTCACACACTCAGGTGAAGATATTCTGTTAACGCAAGATTATCAGGACATCTTGCTAACACACGCAGAAGGGGACGCAGAAGGGTTCTTGGACATCCTGACGGAGGGGAGGGAGAAGATAGGGACAATCTTAACCATCCCAGGTAGAATGGAGCCAAAACCAAGACCTGTGAGGATCAATAACTTCCCTCCTGAAGAAGTTAATACCGAAGTGAACCTACCTACGATATCTGAAGGTGAAGGGACGCTATGCCTTCACCCTGGCGCCGTTACAGGAGGAGTAGGGACACCCACCATCCAGGGGCTTACTCCCCCACCCCTGGCTATCTCTAGGGACCTTCAAGGGAGCGACTACACTGAGGGGACTGATAAAGAAAACACTAAGGGACTCATTGCTGCCTTGGGGTATCTCACATCCATCCCTGATGTCCCTGAATCATTGAACATCTACTTAATAAACTCCCCTGATGAACATGAGTCCCTGGATGCCCTAACACCAACCCCTGAAATCCCTGAGACCCCTGACATCCCTGGGGGCCTGGACATCCTTTTCACCTCCCCAAGGGCACCGCAGGATATCACCCCAACAAGGACACGGGAACACACCACCACCACCACCACCTCTACCACAGTTTACGTCTCCCTCATCCATCAGACCCCAGCCTCCCCCTTCTAGCCACCACAGTCACCCCTAACCCCTCCCCCCCCAGCACCCACGCCCCCGAGAGCCAGGGACAAAGGGACTGGGTGTGGAGTGGGACAGGTGGAGTGAGAGGAGCACAAGCTAAGCAAGGAATTAATGTACCACCCACAGGAGGATCTGGAGTGGGTGGAGGAGTGGGTGGAGGAGTGGGTGCGGGAGCGGGTGCGGGAGTGGGTGCGGGAGTGGGTGGAGGAGTGGGTGGAGGATTAAGTGGGGAAGTGAGTGGGGGAGTAGGTGGAGGAGTGGGTGGGGGATTAGGTGGAGTGGGTGGAGGATTAGGTGGGATAGTGAGTGGTTAAATGAGCACAAGCTAAACAAGGAATTAATGTACCACCCATAGGAGGATCTGGAATGGGTGGGGGAGTGAGGGAGGAGTGGGTGCGGGAGCGGGTGCGGGAGTGGGTGCGGGACTGGGTGGAGGAGTGGGTGGAGGATTAACTGGGGAAGTGAGTGGGGGAGTAGGTGGAGGAGTGGGTGGGAGATTAGGTGGAGTGGGTGGAGGATTAGGTGGGGGAGTGGGTGGTGGAGTGAGTGGGGAAATGAGTGGGGGAGTGGGTGGAGGAGTAGTTGGGGAAGTGGGTGGGAGACTGGGTGGGGAGAGATGGGTGTGGACAACTAACCATAGATTTTCAACACCCCGCGCTCCCCCAATCTTACCCTTATCCTCCCTTTCCCCCTCCCCCTCTTCCTTTTCCTCCTCCTCCATTCGTCCCCTCCATCAGTGGTTCCCCAGGCTCCCCCTTCCCCCCACCAATGCCGCCCCAGGTTCCCAAGGCGTCAGAAGGCAACCCACTCCCACGCCCACGCCCACGGCCGCCCACAGTCAAGATAGTTACTACAGAAGAATGTATTGGAATTCCACGGGAAGGTCCTTGGGATAACACACACACACACACACACACACACACACACACACACACACACACACACACACACACACACACATGTTATCATCATCATCATCAATAGACATACATACATAAATATATATTTCATCTCATAATTACTGCTAGGACTTATACTAATTGATGTTCACTTATTCATTTTTTTTTCTTTCTTTAGGTATTGTATTTTTTGTTATTATGTATTGTTGTAATATTTGTCCTTCTGTTGTTGTTATTATATCATTTGACCTGTTCTGACCTAACCTAACTTAATTCCACCTGACCCGAACACGTTGTACGAATGTTCAAACTGATTAATTAATTTTGTTGTTTAGGTCGCATGTACACACACACACACACACACACACACACACACACACACACACACACACACACACACACACACACACACACATTATGTTATTGTTGATATTTGTTATTGTTATAATTGTAGTTTAGTTTGTGTACGTAGAATTAAAAAAAAGTTTAATAATATGCTGTTTATGTTTATCCCAACATGAATACTACTATTACTATTACTACTACTACTGAAAGCGCCAACATTTTCTGTACATGAGTTATAATAATAATAATAATAATAATAATAATAATAATAATAATAATAATAATAATTGTGTTTCGAATATATGCATTTGCGACGGAAATGAATGTCAAAATCCTTCGAAATGCATCGAAATCTATATGAATATTTGTTTTATTTATATCCAGGTGCATTAAGGAGAAGTTGTAATTAATTACCGAACGAGAGTTAATAAGAGGAAAGAATAATTAAAGTTGAACACGTAATCACTGAAATACATTAAAAAGTATAGGAGAAATAGAATATCTGACTGTTTTCTGCTCTTCTTATGACGATGTGCATGTAGTTCTCACCACATACACATACATATATAAACACGCATATACACATACATCGAGTGAGGACGCTAACGGTTTACAGTCATTTCGCGCACATTTCCAATTCGCCCACATCTCAACATGACCTAACCTAAGCGAAATTACTCCACAGTGTGAGCGAAGTGACTCCATTGTGTGGGCGAAATTACCTGTGGGTAGAATGACTCCATAGTGTGGCGAATTGGCAATGTGGGCGAAATGACCGGATACCGACGCTAACACACCCACAACGAACCTCCATTGTTCAACTGCTTGTCTCACACACTAAGAAACTGAACAAGTGGCTCTGTGAGCTGGCAGACCAGCCACCTACACTAGGATACACCAGCCGCCATCACAACACCCTGCCGCCATCACACCACCTGCCTCAAATTAAAATAATTATCCACGACAGGACGGAGCAAGATGGAATAACTGGTGTGAGCGGAGGCCGACCTCAGCTTCGTAGTTAATGGATGGAATTACCAAAAATAACACATAAACACACATATAAACACATTATAAACACCTGGTCGACGGTCTATCAAGCAGTGTCTGGCAATGATACACTCTTTTCCCACCAAAATTGACCATAACAAAGGCTCTATTCCTTTTCCCCCTCTACTATGCCTTCTTGAGTAACCCATTCATGTCCACTCTTCATTTCCCATTAAAAAGAGAGAAAAAAGAAGGGAAAGGGAAAAATACAATAACTACTACCACCACGGCTAGCAAATATAAGTGATCATTTTTTACCCTCACTTTCCACGCCTCAGGAGGGTGACAAGGCGGTAGTACTTCATCACTGTCTTCATTGATGCTTCCTGTACTCTCATGAAGCACATCAGCACCCGGGAAGCACTTAGTAATACTTTACACTACACTTTAAGTAAGGCACTTCCATCCGTTCACCTGGCATCTGCTCGCCCAACCGGTCGCAATCACAAACTGATCTTGAATCTTCAATCTTGATCTTCGTTCATTTCCCGCATCGATAGGTCTAAGGCAGGGGTGGCCAACCTTTTACATACCATGCGCCAACTTTATGTCATACGGTTTCAGATGCACCATAAATCTCTTGTACCCCCCTATGAGTAGGCTTACTTTATTATTATCACAAGGATGCAATGCGCCACTTCTAATCATGCAATGCGCCACGTTTGGCGCATACGCTATAGGTTGGCCACCCCTGGTCTAAGGGGTAGATGGAGGGATGTAGGGGGTGTTGGGGGGGCGTGGGGGGGGGGGGGCGGTGCGCACGTCGCAACCTGCATGGTGCGGCGAAGGGGAAAGAAAGTAGTGCGCTTGTCATCCTATTAAAATATACATTCTGTTTTGCCAATCGTAGCGCATTATTCCAATTTCTTATATTAGCCTTGGTTGGAATGTCATGTAATGTGAATATAAATGCTTGTTTTGAAAAGAATTACGTTTATTAGTTTGTATGATGATTAGCGTGGGTAGGGCGGCGGAGGGATACACACCAATGCAGGGTGGTCACGAGGAGGAAGAAAGCTGGCACGTGACTCATCGGGGTCGGGGACGTTAGGTCAGTTCTTTAAAGGGACAGATAACCACATTTACTCTCCCCTGAGGCTTCTTAGTTTGTGAGACAGGCAGTTGAACAATGGAGGTCCGTTGTGGGTGTGTTAGCGTCGGTATCCGGTCATTTCGCCCACATTGCCACTTCGCCACACTATGGAGTCATTTTACCCACAGGTCATTTCGCCCACACAATGGAGTCACTTCGCTCACACTGTGGAGTCATTTCGCTCAGGTTAGGTCAGGTTGAGATGTGGGCGAATTGGAAATGTGCGCGAAAAGACTGTAAACCGTTAGCGTCCTCACTCGCTGTATGTGTATATGCGTGTTTATATATGTATGTGTATGTGGTGAGAACTACATGCACATCGTCACAAGAAGAGCAGTAAACAGTCAGATATTCTATTTCTCTTATACTTTTTAATGTATTTCAGTGATTACGTGTTCAACTTTAATTATTCTTTCCTCTTATTAACCCTCGTTAGTAATTGCAACTTCTCCTTAATGCACCTGGATATAAATAAAACAAATATTCGTGCTAAGCTGGGGGGGATCCAGGGGCTTGTCCCCCGGACCCCCCTAGCTTAGCCTACGTGAGTTCAGTTTAAGTTAGGTTGTCGGGTGTGAGAGGCTTGTCCCTTCCCAGTAAAGAGGTTATTACGTGAGTTCAGTTTAGGTTAGGTTAGGTTGGTAGAGCCCAGGGGCCTCTATACCCCCCGGGTCAGTTTAGTTTAGGTTATGGTTGTGTGGTTGGGTGTCTAGTTATTTAGATTTTTATACCGTATAAAACTAAAAAAATTTATTTTTCACCTATTTTTGATTGCCATATATGGCCTATATTTGCTTCCCCTACCCCAAAACCCCGTTTTTCTCAAGCTTGTTGGCTATAGGAAAAAAAGAAAAACAAGAAGAGGTGTATTAGCTTAAATTACAATTTTACCTGTTTTTCTTGCCTATGTATGCATACCTTGATTAATTGATTTTTCATTTTTCCACCAATTGATTTTTATTGCAGCACATTGTAACACCCACTAAACATTTTGTAGTGAAAATTATAAATATTTATTTTATTGACAAGATGTAATACCAGTCACATCCTAACAAAGGTTAACAAAATATTAATTTAAAACTAATTAGGCTATTGTTAATTAAGTTAGTTTAGAGATTTGTTATTAGGAAGCCAATACTGTGATGTTAATTTCATAGGCAATGACCATATTCAACCCTGTGTAAGCATAGGTTAGTTACTAACATCACTAAAGAGAAACACTAGATTAACTTCTATATTCCAAGGTATTTCATTCTGATTCTGATTCCTAATGTGTAGGGCACCAGTGTTGATGCATAACACGGTTCTAGTGTTTGATGAACTCCAGAAAATAGTTTACTCACGTATCTTAACATTTATTCTTTTCTGCTTATCATTATAATGAGGTAAAAGTTTGTTATACAACTTTTATTCGTATACTCAAACCTCCGTTTTCGTATGCCCCAGTTTTCGTACAATTCGACGACTTTTTTTGTCAAAATTTTGTTCAAGTTTTCATACATCCGCTCGGTTTTCGTACTAAACTCGCCCACTTGCTTGTGTGACTCGGTCACTGGTTTCCCAAAATCGAACGCCCACACTAAGCATCCCATGTGTTCGTGAGAACGCATGGGATGCCTTTGTTTCTCGTTGAGTGAGCATCACCCTGCGCGTTTATCCGAAATATTTTGTAATAATCCATTGCTTTTTGTGCTTGTTTATTGAGTGCGACTGCTAAATAAGCCATCATGGAGACAAAGTTTCGTGTACCAGCCCTTTGATAAAGAAGACTAGAAACGCTATAGAATTCAAGAAAGAACTCGTAGCAAAGTACGGAAAAGGTGTACGTGTGTCCAAACTCACCAGGATGTACGGGAAGTCCACATCAACGATCAGTTCCATCCTGGCGAAGAAAAAAGAAATCAAGGAAGCTGATGTTGTGAAAGGGGTAAATGTGCTAACGAAACAGAGATCGCAAACAATCAAAGATGTTGAGAAGTTGTTATTGGTGTGGACCAACGAACAACATAGCAAATATAAGTGATCATTATTTACCTTCACTTTCCACGCCTCAGGAGGGTGATAAGACGGTAGTACTTCATCACTGTCTTCATTGATGCTTTCTGTACTCACATGAAGCACATCAGCACCCGGGAAGGACTCAGTAACACTTTACACTACACTTTAAGTAAGGCACTCCCGTCCGTTCATCTTGGCAACTGCTCGTCCGGCCGGCGGCCAGTCAGGTCAGGTCAGGTGTTGGTCGGGAAGCTTGGCCTTTGTATCGGCGCTTCCCTGATGTAAATCCTTTTTTTTTTTTTCTGCTCTTTTTCAGTCCAACAAGTTTGTTCCGCTTCCTCTTCAGTTCCTTGTTCAGTTCTTTGAAATCTTAAGTTGTTGTTCTCTCTTCATCCACATCTCATGCACGATTTTTTTGTTTTCTTCTATGTGTTTTTCCCTGAATAGTAATTGTCCGATTATTTTTTCCTCTTCTTGAATGTAAGGTCTTTGCAATAGTATTGTTTTGTTTCTGATGTCAGAGTATTCTGTACACCACAACAAAAAATGATTTAAATCCTCCCATCTCCAGTCACACATAATGCATTTTGTGTTTCCATTTGTATATCTATTTCTGTCGTTAAGTTTAAGGTTGTTCGTTCTGGCCCTGTAAAGTGTTTGAGATGATGGACTATTATCATAAAACATTTCTTCCTGAATCTTTGTTTTCCATTTTTTGTAAATACTTAAGCTTGATTTTCCTGCTACTTCTTCCTGCCATGATTTATTGTCCCATTCATTAATTTTGTCCTTTAATTTTTGTTTTGTCAATTCTTTTAATTTTGAATGATTTATATTAATTTTCTTCATAAATTCCTTTGTAGTTTCCATTCAATAGCAACTAGCAACGGCTACTAGCAATCACAAACTGATCTTGAATTTTCAATCTTGATCACCTTTCGTTCATTTCCCGCATCGAGGATGTGGCAAGGAGGCCAATTCGCTTTTATAGGTAATTGGTTCGATTCACATTTCCCGGTACAGGGTCCACATCGCCCTGAAGCGGTTTGCCGCAAGCGTCAATCAGCCGCTGCTGAGCCGCCGCTTCCAACACGAGCCCGATGCTAGCCGATGCCGGTCCGCATACCTCATGTTTGCTGGGCTGCTTTCCTACGAGCGATGGCTTTCTGTTTCCGTTAGAGGATGCTGCTTAGGTCATCTCCATAAACGACTAAGAGTATTATACTGGCTTGTTTTGCGTAGGTGAATGAGCCTGGTATCCTACAATGTAATGATGCTTTATTTCAATACACTTCTTCTAAAGGTGATTCCCAATAATATTTCAATTGTATCTATTTCAAAAGTCAATAGATGGAAAATCAGTATGATATACACAAAAATCATTATTATTTTTTTGAAGCAAGGAGATGTCATAGTGGGTAATTTGCGTACTTAGAACAACCAATGATATGTCGCACCGTTTCGTTGAGGAGAAAAATATTACGAAATGGACAAAACCCTCGTTGAATCTTATCATTGTCTTTATATTTCCACAGAGCTCAAGCATAGATTGTGTTCATTTGCCCTTTGGTGAAGCTTAGATAATGCTTACAAAAGTTCGTTACACGTGGAAACAGTACTACAACTATAGAAATAGGCAAATGTAAGAACACTACTATCTGAAGACATATTCATATACTAAGAAACTTTTATAATGACACTATTAACCTTGCAGTACGTTGGAAAGATGGATATCATGAATGGTTTCAGGCTTCAGGACTCGCTTCAGTCGAGTCATTTTGATCTTGGAGGTGAAAGCCCCAAGAGTTAACTTTATAAATCTTTGGCATAAAAAGGTGATAAAAAACTAATATGGGCTTAAGTGCCTTTCCAGGTGATCTTGTTCGGGAGGCAAACATGCTTTTTATAAAACCATCACAACCCTTACCTGAACGACTACACGCACTGCACCACACTTGTTTTCTGTCTAGTCATGGAACACTTATAATCAAGGTTAAAATGGAATCATCTTTGTCACACCTGTACCATAACAAAACACAGTCGACAGAGCGTAAAGGTCCGTCTACACTAGGACTGCCCAGTCGGGGGATCGCCCGACTGGGCAGTCTCGACTCCCATATATGGTAAAGTGGGCGGGGCTAGAGGGTGGGGGGAGCAGTCTTGAGCGAGAGGCATTTGATTGGGTGAGTGAACGTCAGTGACGGTCTGACGGACTGAACGCGGGCCAGGAGATATGCTCTCGCGGAAATGGGTGTCTTCCTTACGTATATAAGGTTCAATCTTGTTGAGCAATTTATATAATAAAATAACAGGCATTCTTGTGTAGCTCTCAAAGCCATCAGGGCATTCCTTTTCAAGTTCGGAGAAAATTTGTGAGAAACTTCCTCTTTCACTCCGCCTGAGAAGGCGCGGGCTTTTGACAACGCCTGTCTCGTGTTAGGACGTTCACCCCCATTAACCCCTCGTCGGTCGGCCTGCCCCCCCGACTGCCCAGTCCTAGTGTAGACGGGCCTTAACAGTCTCCACAGATGCTGATGTCACGTGTCACAGTTACGTAGATATTCATTTTAGTCTTTCAATGAACAAACTATAAAATAAATTTATACACAGTGAGTTTCAGTATTCACGTAACTAAATCAGGTATATATTACATTTTTCGTCTGTCTCTTTTTCATATTTCAAGGATAATTACATTTTTTGAAGCCTCACGCTTTTGCTTACTATATCCTTTGGCCAGTGTCGAGTGTAAATGTGGCACTTAATTACTATTATATACACTTGGTAGAATGAACAGCCTATATATTCAACGCTTTCACGATTGCATTACTTAGATTACGTCATTTTACAAAACACCTTGATTATGTAGCCTACTGTACAAGACATGAAAACATTATTCCCCTTTTTTTTTATGTGGAAGACCGATGTCTTCCACACAACAGGTTTTGAATTTCCCATTATATTGAGTGGTTTAGTAATTAGTTTCTCATCCTTCAATAATGTCTTGATTCTTTAAAAAAAAAAAGATAACATTTCATCACGCTTAGAAATCTTGTAATGGCCACGAGAATGTTCCTCTTCAATGTAACAATTATAACTAATAATGTAATATTTCATTATATTACGTTGACTGAACAGAAATATACATCTACGGATTCACGGTCATCATCACAAATAATAAAACTATGTGGCTGTGTACTACTACTACACCTATATCATAATTAAATAATTAAGAAAATATCATCCCCTTACCAGACATCTGACATCATAGTAAGAAATGCTTAATATTAACATTGCATGCACATGAACTCGAGTGCATTTGGCCCAAGAAGCAACCTTTGCATCATTAAAGCTGACGTGTGACAAAGCCAACAGGTTACGAGGGGGAGCAATAATATTTCAGCTGACATTCCCCTCGCCAGTAACTATGCACAGACAGACACTGCTATAGAATACATAAACTTCCCTTAGGCGTCTGTTTGGATTGTCTAAGCTATTAAATAAAACCCCTTTACTAGTTTTGTAGATAGAGTGTTGGATTGTATTATTTGCATTGGGCTCAGTCATCTATACAACAAAACAGCCAGGAGCCCTTCTATCGAGCTAAAGGTGCCGTGCCGCCCGCCTCCCTTCCTTACCATTATACTGTAAGTCTAAGATAATGTACGACCATGAGTGGACATTGATGCACATTACTCCGCTTCATTATATTTGTAGTTACACTGGTTTTGTGGTGATTCCCTAAGGTTATTAATGTGAAATTGGTGTTTATGTCATCTTTGGTGTGTGGTGGTGGTGGTGGTGGTAGTGATAATAATAATAATATACTCGTTTATTTAGAGTAAAAGGTTATTTATTGGTATGGCATTGCTATATTTACCCTTCAGTGTTTATAGTTTTTCATGGTCACCTCTAACCTATAATAATTTTTGACCTAGACTTAAGAAAATAAAGGTTTATGTTAGATTTAGTTTTTTTTTTAGGAAATTTTGGTTTCTGTTAATGTTTTTCATGTGTTTCGACTAATTTGGGGCGTGATTTATACTACATATACTTTGTTCTAATGCTCCCTCACCTAGAAACCCCTGTACCCTAGAGGTCCATTAAGTTTTTTAGTAAGAAGAGAGTCGAACATAAGTAATTTGCCCTGAAATTAATCCCTAAAGCAGTTAAATCATCAAGAAATACGTGTGTACTTGAAAATAACTAAATCTTACCTAAATATAACTTCTAGCCTTTTAAAAATACATACAAATCAGTGTTGGATAGTTTATAATACATCTTCATGGTGTAGATGTAACAGTCTTTTATATTTCCTTCTAAGTGAGCAGCTGTAGGTGTGACCATGAGTACTGACAGCGAGGTGGTACGTGTGTCCCTGGAGGAGCTGCTTCACCACCATGCACCTGCAGCAGACCCAAGGTAAGGCAGAGAACTTGTTGATGCTATTATAAAGTTGAACTAATGATCTGTGCCGATTTTCTCATCTTTTCTATACAGGAATTAGTATAGTAACTTATTCTTCCTCTCATCCTCCTTACAGTCTTCCCTCCCTCCCTCACTCCCTCCTCTGCACGTACCAGTTATATATGGATGTCTCATGTCTGATGGATAAAAATGTTCTTGTTTCATTTTTACAGATCATTCAAGTATGTGTTAAGTTCCTAGTGCAGATTGTGACTTGAACTTTCCCACAACAGCAGCATAGATGAGATTGTGGTGAGCTACGTGAGTGGGGTTTTGGAGGAGGTAGCCCAGGATCAGGAGGAGGTGGACGCAGTGAGCATGAAGGATGTAATGGCAGCTTATGTACCTGAGTTTGAGACGCTCTCTGAGGAAGCTGTCACTGCCTGGGTGATGGGAATGGTCGACAACATCAACGAACAGAAGGACAAAGGTAATAGGACTTGACATTAATAAGACAAGTTAAGGAAATGATGATAGTTCTACTCCAAGTTTTCATGAGAGAAGTTCTGTTGATACTAATATTTTTTTTACTCATAAGAACAAGTGATCCTTAAAATTCATAAAGATATATATGATAAGTGTTTACCAAATGTGTTTCTGAAACCTTTAAGTATTTACCATATACCTTTCTGAAACGTCTAATTTTGTTGCAGCCAAAGCCGTGACTGATCTCACATTGGACAACTTGCTATCCACCTTCCCAGTGCAGACCCGCAAACACCACAACTCACAGTCCCTCAGTGAGACAAGTGAAAGGACACAGAAGCTATCAGAGACCTCCAGCGGCTCAGAGGAACACAACAGCACCAGTGGAGAGGAAGTAAGTTATAGGGACATTGAAGATGATAAATGTAGTAGCATGTCACTCTGGTTTAATCTGAATATTAGATTTTTACTTGTAACTACTGTGCTAATACGGTGATGAGATAATGTATATTTAATGAGGAGTAATGAAATAATGTATAATTAATGAGGAGTAATGAAATAATGTATATATAATGAGGAGTAATGAAATAATGTATATAAAATGAGGTGTTGAACAATTCTGAATGACAAAAAAAAAAGAATTAAATGAATTAAAAAAATCTAATGCTCAATATTTTTCATGATATGTTCAGCAAGATGAATATTCTGAGGGCTTGGCCACGTTGTTGGAGATGTTTCCTGGTACGTGCAATCTGGAGGTGCAGCATTGCCTGGCCAGCTGTGGAGGGAACTTAGAGCAAGCCACCAGCCTCATCCTACAACGACAGGAGCAAGGACTGGCTATCAAACCATCACCTGCCACCAAGGTACACACACAGGCCTGCTGGGATCCTCTTCCTCCTCCTGTTAATTTGGTCTAGTTTAGTTCATTCAAAAGGTCCAGATGATGTGTTGGTGCTTGTATAACCTTTGTAATCCTGTGGTTATATAGCTTGTTAGTCTGTATGTTGTGTTATAATTGTAGAGGTTCTCATTTGAAGATCATAGTTGTGAGGCTGACATTTGTGCATCGCTACCCTTTGTAACATTAGAAAATTACCTAAAATTAGTTTGTAGTATGTTGAAAGGATCTAACAGTATTCTCAGACAGTTTGTTCTTCAGTTTAGTATAAAATTATTGTTTTTTATTATTATTATTATTATTTTTTTTACATTTAAAGGGTACTGGCTAAGGACAAACAAAAATAGGTTATAAAAAAAATCTACTGTGGTGTTATAATGCATTTGTAACACTCTTTGTATACTAAGTTTCATTACCTTGTTACAGTTGGTGCCAGGAGCCAAGGGGAACAAGAGCCAGATAGATGACAAGGAAGTGAGGTCGTCCATCCTGAATCGGTATGGTTTTGTGGATCACGATGAGGATGTCCGGGAGCACAGGCCTGTTGCTCCTAAATGGGTAGGTTGACTTATTTATTTATGTACTTCTCAAGAATAGTATGTTATCATCTATCTATCTATCTATATACCTGTTTTATATCCATATTAAAAAGGGGTAATGAAGTGAAAACATTTATAGTTTAGGTAGACTTTACTTTCCCTCTCCCTATGTGCCCAGTGGTTCATAGGAGAGAATACAAAGGAGAGGCTTCCCAGACCCCTCCCTCCATCACTATTGGTTGCCTTTCATGAGCTGCAGGGAATACAGTGGTTGTATTCTTGCAACCCGCACCACACAGACATATAGTATTTAAATTATATTTAGTATAACTTTACGATCATATGAAATGGTTTAATATCTTAGGACTTTCTGGTTAATGTAGGTTATACAGATTTTTATGGAATGGGATAGGTGGAAGCTGTTCTGCCTTGGCCATCCCCTTGTGGGACATTCCTGTCAGAGACTAGAAAACTGAAATTAGAGTTAAGTTTCTAATTGAGGGATTATCTCAGAAGAGTAAAAAATCCAACACTATTATTATTTTCCTTTATTACTACTTGTTCAATGGTATCTGTAGGAGGGCAAGAAGATGGTGCGTTACCGAGACAACAAGGTGGTGAGCATCAAGGGTGAGCGTTACACTGAGATCAAGAAGGAGGAGGCAACGGAGATGAAGAAGACTCATGTGCACCTCAAACCAGGTAAGCAGTATCGGTTCCACTGATCCACAAGGAACAAACCTTACTTGGTCACTGCTGCCCCACTCCACAGGGAGGCTAGCGTGGCATGCTGCCGGGGCCGGGGCGGTAAGGTTTGTCTCTGTCAAGGCTATTGGAGTTGTTCTTGTCACAAAGGTGGGATGCGTGAGGTGTTGGGGCGTGACGTGCAGGGTCCAGGTACATCCATGGTAACCTGGCACCTTGCTGTGTGTTTTGTGGTGAGGCTTCTCATCACCTTTCAGTGTTGTTTGTTAGTGTCATCTAGTGACTGTATTGATGTCTGTAACTTTCTTGTTTTGTTAATGCTTACTAGATACCAAAGAATTAGGAGACCATTTATAATAACATTATATTATAAGAACAACAGAGTGAGAAAGAAAATAGATCTCAAATTACCATCACTAATATTAAGTTCATTGGTAGGATCACAACCATTGGATTTAGGAAATTTTTATACTGGTGTGGCAAAAACCTTAAATGATAATGCTCGTGTTAGGCTCAAATTTTTGTGGCGCGTCGTTGTGACGTACAGAAGATTAGTACGTGAAGTGCGTTCGTCAAGTTTTGAAATATTGATTATTAAGCATTTACGTGAATGGTACTTACACTGTAAAGGTTTTGTATTGTAATAATGATAATGGTGATGTGTCAACACCAGAACCGTGCTAGGGTTGGTGAGGCAGCTGGGAACACCTAAGTGATTGTTACTATTATTAATGATGCAACAGAGGACTAAATTACTAGTGGTCATATCTGTGTATTATATATGCAATATCAGCATGTTGTAGGGAGTTCAATTACATATTTCATACTAACTTTTTAAGGCATTATTTTTTTATTTTCACCATTTCACCCACAGCATGGTTAATAGACATCAATGTGGGAAATTTTCATATACCTGTATTGATTCTATATAATTATGTGTTCAGTTGAATCTCATAAATTTATTTTTTAGAATAATTTAATGATACGGAAAGTGGACGAAGAGTTTAGTATAAAGCCGAATGACGAAGTGTAATGAAAAGAAGTTTATTTGGAAAGAAATTAAGAAAGAAGGAAGAGGAGTAAGGTGTGTGAATGGGATAATTAAAGGAGAGGATGGAGTGCATGGAAGAGGTAAAGAGGAGGTGAAAGGAATATGGAAGTGTCTTTGAACGTTTAATAAATAAGAAGAGAGAAAGGGAAGCAATAGTGTAGAAGCCGGTGGAAAGTGTATTGATGTGCAGAAAGGAAGTAAGGAAACAATAGACAAACTTAAGTGTGTGAAGAGAGAGTTGTGAAAGGCAGGTATATCATAGCATCACTTGTAAGGGTTATGAGAGGAAGAAATATGTCCATAGAGGTAAAGAGATGTTTAAGGAACAGTATTCTCCTGCCAACAGTGACATATGGATCAGAGACTTGGACATGGAATAGGGCACAGCAGTCAAGAGTGTGTGGTGTTGAAATGAGTTATCCGAGAGGAGCATGTGGCGTGACAAGATGGGAGAGTGAGAGCAATGAAAGTGTGTATGAAAGAAGTGGCATGGGACCTTGTGCAAATGGAGTGAAGTGTGGTGTAGTGGAATGAGTTAAAAGGAATTTGTTGAGATGGTTTGGTCATATGAAGAAAAAGAAGAGTGAAGAGTTGGTGAAGAAAGTATATATGAGTGAAACTGAGGATCGTAGGAGGAGAGGAAGACCAGTTGTAAGATGGAAAGATAGGGTGAAGGAGTACAGGCATGAAAGAGTTGTTGATAGAGGGGGAGGGATTGAACAAGCAAGGAGGGAGTGTTTGGATCTGGAGTGGTGGAGGCTTTTGCTGCTGTGGCCATCCCCTTGAGGGACGCTCATGGAGGGAAGGAAGCATCAGAGATTATAGATAGATAAATATAATACAAATTAATTTTTTAGAATAATTCAAATTAATTTTTTTAAATTGTGGCTTAGTTTGTACTTTTGCGAACTAAGGCTTGCAGCTAATTTTTAAAAACTTTATTTAAATGTTTATTTTATATACTTATATATTTATTTAAGTTATTTGTCATTTTCACATTACTGTAAACTGAATCAGTGGTGGATAATTTAGGTGGTACTGTATTACACTTTGTTTGTGGTTGTAGAATATAAGCAGCATTTTGTGTCTACGATACCAAATAATTACATGAAATGTTGCAATATATGTATATACTCTAATGTTTTATAACATTTTTCTGACTCAGGCTTGACTAAGTTAAATTAACATTGAACTGGTTGTGTTGTAATACTCTTATTAAAGTGAGGCAGTTAACATGTTGCAGCTGACTTCACATTCTTGTTACCATAACAACATTATTGTTGGTGATCTTGTGCACAAACGTTTGACTTGCATTGACTTGCATTATCATTACTGGAAACAAACATGTATACAGGATGTGTTTATACATTACTTATCAAGATGCAGCTGCTGACCAAGAACAAAATTTTCTGACATTCCACTGGCTGTTGAACAAGAGTATTAGTGTGAAGTTTGGCTTCATGTTAGTTAGTCTAGGATTACTCAGTATTAAAAGAGAACAAAATAATGGATGTGTGTAACTGTGGCTGGTAGTGACTTGTTTCTTGCCGTCGCTGCTGCTGCTGCCGCCGCCGCTGCCACCACTATCACTCTGGATGTTGTAACTGCAGGTTTTGTTGTCTTAACACTTAATGGGACATGCAAAATGTTTTAGGCATAATTCAACCTATTACTTTACATAGCGTAAGGCTAAAACAGTTTTTTTTATCCATGGAAGCCAATAGTTTAGATGTTGAGCTATGTGATTTTATAGATAGTTGTTTGATTACTTCAATATTTTCACTATTTTCTCCAGCTAACCATTTTTCATCTGACGTGCATTCTTTTTGAAGTAGTTGATGATTCTGTCTAAGATTGAACTAGCAAGGAAGGAGCATGTGGATAGGGAGAGGTGAGAGGTGGAGACTCTTCTTCCTGGTGGGAACGAGGCATCACAGACTATAGAATATACAATAGAATTTTGTTGGATGCTCGATGATCTTAGACGAGAGTACTATACACTTTCCATTGAAGTGCAGCTGCTGTTTACAGTTCATGAATTATGTCGTAGGGCATAATTTTCATGTTAAGTGGATAAAAATAAGTTAAATATACTAAGTAAATGCTGAGCGGCAAAATATATAAATGTTCCCTCTCATTGTTGTTAGATGTGAAGAAGGGACTTGAGTTTAAGATGGTGTTGAAACCTTCTCTCTGTACAGTTAAGGAGGGATTGGTATTAGAGAACTTGAAGGGAAAGACCAGATGCAAATTGTTGTGCATTCATATCTGACATCTGAGAAAGGTAATGTTTTATGTATTAGATGTATCTAGTCCACTGCAAATAGAGGGATGGAATATGCAGATAATCCTGCTATAGTGATGGGATGCAGCATGAATTATGTAGTAAATGTTAGTAGAACTTTGGTATAATCAATTAAGAATCCAGGCTTGTAATATTTTGTTTTTTAAGTAAAATGTAGCTTAGTATATTTACAGGCAGAAAATTGCTTTAGTGTATCATTTTGTATTTTATGAGTCAAAATCACAGCTAGAGTAATAGTGGTTGGATCTTAAGCCACAAAATGTGCCATAGGATGCCAAATTTTTCACCATTTGCCAAAATGTAAATGTTGAGGAACATTGTTTACACTTTTAACTACTTAAACTTTATAAGAATTAAGTTCTTTAAAAGAGCATGAAGTTTAGTTGTGAGAAATACAGATATTAAAAATAGCAATTTCTTGAATGGTTTATTTGAATTTAATGCCTAAATATCCGAAACCAGCATGAAAAGGCAAGAGAAAAATAGAAATAGTTTCATCTCGTTTATTATAAAGTATCATGCATCTAATGTTTGTGATATTGGAAGCTGCTATATATATATATCTATCTCTATCTATCTACATACCAGGCTGTTATCCCAGTAAAAAGGAAGGGTAGCCAAGACGCATACACACACTCATGCATATATACAACTAGGTAAATACACTCCTCTCAATCCCTAGGCCCCATGGAAGAGAAGTACACCTTGCCCAAACACTACACATCAGGTCAGTTGTGCAAATGGTGTCAAGGGCGAGGCTTGAATCCACATCAGAGTCTTAGGATTCTTTTCACCAGATAAATGAGAACCTCCTCCAAGGGTCTTGATGGATATATATACATTACGAAAATACCTAAGTAACTGACTACCGGTTATGTACAGTGTTATTAGTACATCATATTTACACACTTTTTGATTATTGTACACCTGCTGCCTCCATAACTCCATTAATTAAACCACAACACAGGTAGGAAGCAGCCATGTTTTTACCTGTTACCCGTAAAGTCAAGTTAATAATAGAAAAAATCTTCCTAATTTTCAATATTTTTTAGACAGTTTTGCCCAAAGTAATGAACATGGAAGCCAGTTATTTCGGAGTTGGAGGCGAGAATCAAATATATCAAAATTAACTTTCTGAAGAGCCTTGAGGTAGGATGTTACGGACACAGCAGGAAGGAGGGCCGGCCTGGCTTCCTTCGAGACGTCCTTCATGAAGCTTCGTGCCTGAAGGATAAAGGTACAAAATAATATAAATAAAAATATAAACCTAAAGAGTTATACTTATGGACAATTGATGCATAATTTTTCGTACATAACAAGTCACTTCTCATTCATTACTTAGAAAAGGGAAAACAGCAATTCAATCCAATAGAAGAAAAAAAAACTTAAGTAAACTATAAGCTATTTACCCTTCCATATGCATTTACTTAACATTGATTTATTTATCCTCTACCTTAACCTTTATAGTTTTCCACATTTTCAGTATTTATTTTTAGCATTCATAATAAAGCATCTTACTCATAGAATTCAATACTCATAGTAACAAAACACATATTAAGATAGTAAACAGAGGATATAAGAAAAAAAAAAAAAAAATCATAAGGGAATCTATTTGAATAAGCCAAACACTCAC
This sequence comes from Cancer borealis, assembly GCA_036785275.1. Classification (NCBI taxonomy): domain Eukaryota; kingdom Metazoa; phylum Arthropoda; class Malacostraca; order Decapoda; family Cancridae; genus Cancer; species Cancer borealis. The sequence continues at coordinate 87,956 of JAXIVD010000570.1, read as the reverse complement.
ATGCTCAATATGGTAATGAGCCTGACTTGCAACATCATAAATCACATCTTTCACATTCTGTTCTTGGCTTCCACGAATGATATCTTCTTGCGACACCCCATGCTTCATCTGCAAAATGTTTATGTATTGGAATAGAGTTGAATAAAAGAAGTAAAATAACATATATATATAATACGGTGAAAGACATTAAGTAAAAGCATAAGCATTCTACAGTTACTAATTTTAATGTTACTATCATTAATATTATCAGTATTTAATTTTTCTATACTACCATAAGTCTAGTATTGTCCATTAATTTATTCTTTACATGCCACTTAGGGCCTCCTCCTCCTCAATCCATATAACCCCATACAGCACACGAGATTCAGACCCACAACACTATTTCTACAACTCACAGCCACATACTGATCTAATCCATTTCCACATATCACTCAATTCTCATTACATACTGTACTGCAAATCTTCCACATAGTACTGTATCCAATGTAACCCAACCCTAAGCTAATGTAACACCCACCACATAATTGACCTTAAATTCATAGCCAAAGTCCAAGTGAGTGGTAGTGAAGGTCATCTATACCCACCATGATGTCCTGTGGAAGGAACACTCTCCTCTTGGAAGCATTATGTGGAGTGCCTCTCAGGGTCTTGATGATTCCCTCCGCCTTACCCAAGTGGCTAGCTGCGTGGTCTGCATGAAGATTTTCCGAACCTGAAATATAAAACTTGGTGAGTGAGCCAAAATTTTAGTCTGATTATATTCATTGACTTGTGTGTTTATAGAATAGAATAGAATAGAATGTGAACTTTCTGTCTCATTCATATTAACCAAAAGAACAAGTGAATATAATGTTATGTTAAGCTTGGCAGCACATCACCTACCCAGTCCTTGAAGTATGAGGTAATAAAGCGGAGAATTGGACTTTTCACTGTACTCTTCTAATTCGTAGATGGAGGGGAAGTATCTCCTTTCAAGCTGGTCTTCCCGGGCATCAATTAGACTGCGCAGCCAACGCTTAGAAAGCTTATGGTTTTTAATGGCCTGTGGAAAGGGAAAAAAAAGATTATAATTGCATTCTTTATCCATTTTCTATATCTCTGATGCAATAGTATTAACTGTTCCATTCCATAAGTCACATGCTGGTTTAAACGTTCACATCTGTTACTATCCATGATGTAGATCGTGATTTAAGTAAGTCCTCCCTGCAGGCAACCTACCCTGTGTAGCTCCATGGCCACAGGTTGTCGGGGAGCATCATCGCTGTAGATCTTGTCAAGCGTTTCTCTCCAGAACTGCAACCTCATTTTTCCTATCAAGGCTTCTGAGGTTGCATCTTGAATCTATGAATGATTTCAATGCATTACTAACATAGATTTTTATTATATGATTCTATGGTTAGTTATATTCAAAACAAGTTGGATTGATAAAAAAGAAGAAGCCTTGTTTCAACCAATTATCATATACCACCAAAGCACCAGTCAACACCGACCTGAGCCACGTCCACATTGAAGGCTCGCACTGCCACCCCTGTAGATCGAGCATCTTGGGGAAGTAGTAACAGTGCCAGGAAGTTTTCATAATCATTACGTCTGCAACAAACACGACAGGTTAACTATACTGGATGACATCAATTTTTTGTGTATAATCATTAGGTCTGATATCTCCCTAGGAATGTACAATTAATATATAGTTAGAAAACTGTATAAGCCAGTTAGAAGAGTATACATGGTAGAATACTGTACATGGCAGTAAATAAGGTTTAGTTCAGGTTAGGTAAGATGGCTTAATTAACAACAAAAAAACCGGTATAAAAAAATAAAAATAAATTCCCGAAAATCATATCCGTTTCTGAAAATAGGGAATGTTAATACAACAAATAATCAACGTGTTGCATGTTATTGACCATACACTGCCCTTCCCCTGTTATGTCCCACACAGTCCAAGTCTAAGGGGTGCAGCGCAAAACGGCATAATTGATCAGCTGCAGTATATGAAAATTGAAGGAAGGTGTGGAGGCGGCGGACTAGGAAGTTGGCCGTGGTGACTCTACCACAACTTCCGACAAGACAAGACAATCAAGTAAGTCAACCCTGTGTTATGGATATACTTGCCTGACACTCACTTGACAACATCCAAACAGTACTGGGCAGTGTTGTTGGTCTTCCTTGTAACTGTAGTCACGTGTGTTCTTCTACCTCGCACTTCTCCCCGCCAGTGAGGAAGAAGGACAGTTATTAGAGATGTACAGCAGCCTAAATCACATAAATAAGGCGAAGGAAGGAGTCTAGCTCGCCACACAGCCATTATTATTATTAGTAGTATCCTAATGAAACCTATGTAGTTTTGTATAATGCCTTAGGTTCTTGTTATTCTCGCTCCTATTACTATGTTTCATTCCACTCTATATACGCTTTGATATACATCAATAGTAGTAAAAGTAGATTATATATTAGTAGTAGTGCTTCTGTCTTTACATCGGTTTTATTTGTTATTATTTTTTTATGGCTTGATTTGTGCTTTTTATTAAGTCTTATGATTTATTGTACTGTATATTCTTTACTAATTTACTGTTTGGTGATATGTTAAGTTTTCATTGGCCGAAATGTAAAAATTTTTGTAGTGTTGTTTTATGTTTACCTGGTACTTTTTTTTTTTCAATATATCTTTTGCATTTATTCACTATGCTTCCTGTTTGGTGTTAAATTAAGTTTTTAATTGGCCGAAATGTTTAGTTTTCCTAATGTTGTTCTATGTTTACTTGTGTAGTGACAAGTAAGCCAACCCTGCCAGGCACTAGGCAAAGTTTCTTTATAATTTCCACATCTGATAGTCACTTGTTACGCCATTATGATCAAAATAAGTCAAGATGTAGCCTATAAATGATTAGTACTTAGGTATTTATATATTTATGACAGTATCAAATAGGTGTTGTGGCCCTCCTTGTCGTTAATGTGAGTGTAATAAGGCAGTAGGCGTGCCGCTGAGCGATGTGTTCTGGGGTGCCACACACTCCCATGGGTTGGCACCTCTGGCACTCCCGTCGAATACTACTCCTTATATTTATACTGAAAAATATACACTTATCATAGTTTTTAACTTTTTAATTGGTTTATCTTGAATTTTGATTTAATGTTTGTTAGTGAAGTATGTTTTTGGAGAGTGTTGTGTAATGTTTGGAGTGTTTTAAGAGAGTGTGTCACTCTGAACTCTTGGAGCATTGTTGGAACATTTTCATTGGGGTGCAAATGGCGACTTATATATTAAGATGAAGTTTGTCACAGTGGAGTTTTCCGACGCCGCAGTGGAGACTGGAGTGTGTTTGGTGTTGGAGTGAGTGTTGGAGTGTTGCGTTGAGTTGACGATGGTGTGTAAGGATGAGGTGTGGCTGTGGTTCAAGGACAAGGAGCCTCACCGCCGCCTCGAGCTGGTGTGTGGCCTACTCAACATGTGTTTACCTCTCGAGCTAAGGTTTATTAGCACGTGTGTGGAAGACCTCAATAAAAGGGATTTCCACGACCTCAGGGACGCTGAATACAAGGCTAATAACATACAGGAAATAAAGCGACTGTCTAATTTGTTGGACGAAAGGACGCGCAGCAACCTGATAGTGTACATTGCCCTCCTCAGCTCCAGGAACCATACGTGTTCCACCCTCCTCTACCAGACCTTAGTGGAGGCACAGCAGGAACCACCCACCACCGATGTCAACCACATCAAGGAGATGCTGCTGGTGTACACCATGGTCCTCCACCACCCCGCCTTCACCTTCGAACAGAAGCGAGTCATTGCTGAACTGTATGAAAGGGCAACCAGGCTGGAGGCTCAGCTCACCCAGCACCAGGACCTCGACACACACCTGCTGGAGGCCTTCCCAGGCTGCACCGCCGCCCCTGAGGTGGGTGTGTGGGTGGTTGTAGGAGTGGCCTTGAGGGAGAGGGCAGTGCCACCTGTGTGTGTCAGTGGCCTCACAGTCCTCTGTTGGTGGGTGGGTGGGTGGGCGTGGTGACAGGACAAGACTTACTGTAGTGGTGGCAGAGAGGGAGGGGAGGGAGGCAAGGGTCAGGGCTTTGGTCTCGTGTGCCATCCAGGGGAAGGGAGGACTCAAGGAAGCGTGTTACATAACTACTTGCATGGGCACCAAATACAGCAGCATGGTAATGCTACAACTACACACCTTCACACTGCACCTGTACTTACATTCTTAAGAGTAGAGAATAACTTGGTGTAACTCAAAAATACCCATCAGAGAAGGCAGTGAAGAACTTGCATAATTTATTGATTTTATGCATAAGTTGTTGATACAAGACGGTTATACTTAAAAGTAAAGTGAGGCTAGTAGGCAATACTAATGTGATGTAAAGTATATTGTTAAGTGGTTTTGAGTTTGATTTGAGCCTAAAATTCAGTGTTGAAGCTGAGTAATATTAAGTATATAATAAAATAGGTAAGAAATTAATAGGTTGGTGCTTCCTAATTAAGATCATCATCATTAGTGTGAAACAATTAATCAATAATATCTATACCATATAATATACATACAAACAAAGCCATAATTTCGAAACCCATAACATTTCTTTTGATTTGAATAACACCGTAAATTATCCACCAACACAATGGACTTAAAATTAGAATGTCATATTTTATATCAGTGTTGCAATTCACATTTTTATTTTTTTATATACTTGCTTCCTCTTTACTTCTGGTTGACCCTCAAGTGAACTCAGATAGGTCACTTTAACTTTCATGCTGCCCACTCACACTCAACACCCACATACTCACACTTGACAGCTACACACACTCACTCGACACCTATACACTCACACTTGACATCTATACACTTACATTCTATACTTACATACTCACACTTGATACCTACACACTCACACTCAACACCTACACACTCACATTTGAAACTTACACACTCACATTTGAAACCTACTCACACTCGACATCTACACACTCACACTTGAGATCTACATACTCACACTCGATAGCTAAACACTCACACTTGATATCTATAGACTCACATTCGATATCTATACACTCACACTTGATATCTACACACTCACACTCGACATCTATATACTCACACTTGACACTTACACACTCACACTTGATACCTATATACTCACACTCGATAACTACACACTCACACTCGACACCTACACACTCATACTCAACACCTCCACACTTATACATGGTATCTTTATTTTAATTCTATGTTATGTCACTGCTTCATATAGTTCATTAATAATACTCTGAAGGAATTTTTTGATATATTTATTTAATTTTTTTTTTTTTTATCAATCAATGTACGTATTTGTTTGCTGATATGACATTATCTTATCTTAATTACCTTACGTAAAGCATTGATCAATGTACTTAGTAACCAATTTTTATGCACTCAAGGCACAGTAGAGGCATTGATATTAACATTTTGTCACATACTAAGGCCTTGTAGAAAAAAAAAAAGTAAAAAAAAAAAACAGGTCTTGTAGAAAAAAAATTGTAAAAAAAAAAAAAGTAGAAAAATTAACTCCGGTCTTGTAGCAAAAAAAAGTATTAACTCCGGTCTTGTAGAAGAAAAAAAATGTAGGTCATGATGATAGAAGATTTTAAATGTGTTGGCCTTTCCACACCCACACGTTCATCATCAGTATCTACTACCATGACGAACCACTCACTGCCTAAACTAAACTAAAGCTGTTCCCACACCCTCCCACACATGCCCAGCTCACACTCAGGCAACATTCTTTTCCTTCCCTCTTAAACTACCAAAAAAGGGAAAAACTTTGGGCATGTTTTGAGAATATTGTCAATTTTCTACTTATCATATGAAGTTTTCTGTGATTAGTGGAAGGAAGCAGTAACTCCCTAAGTTAAACTAGCTATTTTCCTTGTCTGCTTGTAAACAGAAAAGAAGTAAGAGGAGAGAGAGAAAAAAATGCATATATATGGCTGGGATTAAGTATGAGAACCTAAAGCCAAAAAAGATATAATACATGATAATGACTAATGAAGAAATAATAATAACGCAATAATAATGATAACAAAAATATGAATGAGATAAAGAAAAATAATATTTGTTTGGTCTCGACCTACATTCACCTGTACAGTTTGGTTTGCTTATTGCTATTAGTTGTAACCTCACCAAGATATTACTAAGCCAGACACATTAGTATGGTGGTTGTGTTGTCATCGTGCCAGTGACGGTACTGGCTAAGGCACAACAAAAATACGTTTAAAAAAAATCCCACTTGTTGCCAGACCCTGTAAAGAGGACAGTAGGAGAACTAGAGGCAGGGGGTGGAGGTCCAGTTAAGCATTGAAGGCCATGTGTTGAACTAACTTAGATACTGCAGCTTCAGTATCTAATTAGAGTATCTGGTGGCACAGTATTTAGAAGAGTATCAGGTCATCACCAACACATCAACTCATTGTAGCAGGTGTTGTTTTTCACGAAGGTAATGACATGCACACATTTGAATATTACTCTTAATCCTTAGTTTATGTCCATTTGTGGGAATTGTAGCAGGAAATGTGACCCTGAACCTCATGTTGGTCAACATTGTGTCTGAATATGCTTTATTTACTTACTTTGAGGTCATGTTATTAAAATGGTCCATCATATAGTAGAGTGTTGCAAACCTATCACTTAGTAACATCTATGTGGGTCATTGACCTCATGTTAGGTAGAATGTCACAATGATGGATTGGAAGGATAAAATGTTGTATGAAGATCAGTTAGGAACAATAATGAGAATAATTGATAACCTTTATGTATTTATACTTGAATAGCATTAAAAAATTGATGAAATGTGTCATTAACTGTAAATCTGAGCTGGTTATTGCAGCATAAAAATTACATTACCATTATTTGGATCATTGTCCAAAGCAAGTTTCTTTCCTATATTACACAAAAAGACTAAATAAAATAGCTATATATTATTACTATTACTATTATTATCATCATCATCATTATTACATTTTGGTTGTTACTTTGCAGGGGTGTGACAGTGGGCTGAGTGTTGGAACAGAGCCAGAGGGAGATACCTTAGAGGGCTGCACACACCTCCCCACACCTGGCACAGAGCTCCAATACCACCAGCAGACACAGGGCTTGCAGAAAAGTAAGCTTATCTCATACCTCATACCTTGTACCAACATCAACAGGTGACACGTTTAAATGCCAAGTAGTAATGTGTTATGTGTTGCGCCGGCAGTGTGTTCTCATCTTACACATTTATCCGCAGGTGTTGGTGGGGTGGCCGCTTCACAGACCGCAGCAGAAGGTGGAGGAAGTCAGGTCAGTTATGTAATAGCTTGTCTTATCCTGTAGTGTATGTTGTTCATCTGTATCTCTTGTATTTGTAAAGTGTTGATGTTGTGAGTGTTTCAGTGATGTTTTTCCTCTCCTCTTTGTTTTTTGTTTTTTAATGGTGGTCTTCCTCTTCTCTTTGGGTTAATTTTACTTATTTACTTGATTGGGTCAGAATATTATGTTGGAATGTTTAGAACCGGTGTTAGAATTTATTTACTCCTGTGTTACATTGCCATTATCAAAGCCTTTCACCCGTGTTAATAAGTCTCCCGCCCGTGTTAGAAATGTGTTGCACTGAAAGATTCATTAATATGATTGTTGCCATTGCTTCCTGAGGCTTAGGAATTGTGTGAGGAATAGGCTGGGTTTTTAGTTTATTTATTCATTTATTTATTTATTTATTTTTATACACACGTTCTTATGTAACTGTTTTGTGATAAAGTTTGAATAGATTATTATGATAGGGTTTGGATATCATGTTTTGTTATCTCTTCACTATTATCTAAGTTCATTCCTTTACTTTGGTATCTGATGAGGTTGACCTACCACTTTATATTTATCTATTAACTAAAGGTTTTGTTTACTAATTCTTATATTACATGAATCTATCTATACTTTCACTTCGCTAATGTTAAATGATTTCCTTGTGATCACATTTATATCAGATTCACTATAGTATATCTTCCAAACGTGCATTATTTTTTCCACTACGAACAACAAAGAAAAAGAAAGAAAAATTTTTATCATAACCACTACGCAGCCACTTATCAATAGTAGAGTCTTAGGAGAGAGAGATAGTCTTTTAGCAACTACGTAGTATACCAATAGGGACATGCATTGATATAGGTACATAATAGGAACCTTAGAGAACCTGCAGTGAAATGTGAGGTAGTGCAAGAGAGTAATATGTGCAATAATAAGAAACAAAGCCATGTCCTCATTTACTACTTTTTAGGGAGATGAGGCAATGTGTATATTATTATTATATGTTTATTATCATGTATATGTATGAATGTGCACACCCTATGCATATACATGGTAAGAAACTTATAATAATCATATACATATTGCCTCACCTCCCCACAGTGACATGTTAGAAGGAATCGCTGAACACACGTACATACACACACCTGATAGAAATAATACCTATATGACTATGCCGGATCAAAATACACTTGTGATGAATTAAATGGGTGATGCTTATAGAATTTATATATTTTTCATATATTCTCGGAGTAATTCAGGCAACATTTGTGTATCTATATATATTTATTTAATGACTTCTGTGTCAATATGTTGATGGTAAATTTCATTATTTGTAAGTTGCATGGACAGGTTGGAGTGTGTAGGTGTGAGAGACAGGATAAGAGAAGGATAAGGAGGATACACAATGAAAGAAGTGTATGTATGGTAATAGATGGTTGACTAATATCTCTCTCTCTCTCTCTCTCTCTCTCTCTCTCTCTCTCTCTCTCTCTCTCTCTCTCTCTCTCTCTCTCTCTCTCTCTCTCTCTCTCTCTCTCTCTTCTGTATGTATGTATGTATGTATGTGTGTGGAGTCACCTGATAGCAGCACGTGAAAGTCTTGTCTTGTCTAGTGTACTGTGTCATCAGATCTCTAAAAATACTACTTACATCACCTTGCACTGATTAGATACAGTTGTTATTACTGGGTGGAGTTTCCTGATATAAATTCTACTCAGATAATACTCCTTTATTCTCTCACTAATAAATAGATTACGACTATGTACTTAAATTGTGACTTTTTTTAATATTTACTTGCATGCTTATGTTTGGATTTAAATTATGGTCTCAGGAAGAATTAATGTCAATCACTTGGGTATTATTTCTAACCTATGTTTCTTCTCGCAGGATGCCTGTAGCAGTGGCAGTGGTGAGTCGAGCGAGCTGTACAATGAGGGAGTCACTGTCTCTACTAGAATTATCTATAACTCAATATTTGAACAGCAGAGATTAGGTAAGTACTTGACACACGCTCAGATACTGTTCCTATGACGGGATGGTATGTGTTGTATAACCAATGCATTAAGGAGTTGGATGGAGGGTTTTTTTCCAATTGTTTTTTAAGAATTGATGATTACATTGTGGAAAAAAATGTGCAAACGTGTATTATTAGATTTTTGGAGTTATAAATGGTATTTTTTATTTAACACCAGATATATATATTTCCTATAGCAATAAAATTTTAAGTAGCTGTAAGATCTAATGAAACGCCTTTAAATCCCATTAAGGTACATGTATATTCTCTGCCTGCACATTGCATCTCTATTTGGTAAGAAAAATATATAAATTTTGAAAATCCTTAATTATCATGTTACATGATATAGTTTTTATAGTATTTAAATAATTTTAGATTAATTGGTTTTCTATGCAATTGAAAAAAATATTAGAAGGGATTAAGATTTTGCAAAACCTATTTTTAAGTGACCACATTTTCATAGCATCATCAATTCTGGAAAAAAAAATTAAAATCCTCCATCCAATGTTCTGAGTACCTATCACCACCACCACCACCCATAGACTGATCCCATAGACGTAACATGGAAGAGTGTGAATTGAAACTCAACCCTACACTATCACAATTAGATCCAATGTGATCCAACGTCAGGGGAGAATGAACCCCTTGTTTTAAAATTACAAAGTGAAGATGGATATTTATAGATTTCCTTTCCCAACTTCCTCCTGAACAAGCTGTATTTTCTTTCACATCCAAATTCATACAAGACATTGGATAAACAACAGAATACTTACATCACACATACAGCTGTGGATGTTTTTTGACGAGAAATTGCAGTCTTTTTTATTTTTACCAGAGTGCAAATCATGAGGTGATGTTAGTGTGTTCCAGTGTGTTGTTAGGTTAGATTAGGTTTCAGTGTGGTGTTGAAGTGGAAGAAAGCAAAGCACATGACAGCTGGCCAACGTGTGGATAAAGGTGTGTAAGGATGGATAAATGATGCACAGTTTCCTTTCTTTTTTTTCAGCATGGATTGTGGATATACACAACTAAGGTTCCAAGACTTGAGAGCATTGTGTCACTGTGGTTGGGTTTCCTATTTCGATGAGGTTTATTTTTCTCATTAGTAGTTTTACACATTTATGTTCCAATTATCATGAAGAATATAACAACATTTCTTATTCATTATTATAAACTTTCTTTACCTGCAGCTGTTTTGTACTGTAATTATGCAATGGTTGTGTTTTGTAATGTAATGTAATGGTGGTGTTTCTGTTGCAGTTGCTCTGACTCCCACCTACCCGTACAGCAATGGTAACATCCACTACTACCAGTACCCACCCGTAGTAGGGAGTGTGGCCGGCTGTACACAAGACAGCAAAGCATCTAATAGCGAAGGGTCGAGTAGCGAGGAAGGACCACACAACGGACTGGTTCAAAATGGTCCTCCTACATCCAACTCTCCCCTCAGCTCCCCACAGTCTTCTCCTTATGTCTCTCCCCTGCAGTCACTCAGTCCTAGTCGTGCATCCTCACCCATGTCCCGCCCAACCACCACAACCACTACAACTACTACTACAACGGCAGCAAGTTTTCCCGCTACTGTGACCTCCTCAACCACAGTACCAGCCAACCCAGGACTGGCCACTCACTCAAGCCCAAGGTCAGGTCACAAGTCCCCTGTTGGTGTGATCCCGGCAGCGGTGACCCATGGAGGTACACACACTGGGCCGCCTCACAGGGGGAAGCCACCCTCCTCAGGCGTCCGGTCACAGAGACAATCAGAACGCTCTGCTTCGCGCTCTCGGTTACCTGCGGGTTCGTCGGGGGATGGTGAGACGACCCTCGGAAATGTGACGCCGCAGAACAGCCCTACCTCCGTGCGCGGGACTACTCACGCCCCGCCCAATGCCGGCACCCATGCGAAGAACATCTCCCGGTGGCCTGGAAGTCATCCCGCCACCACCTCGTTGCCTACCTCCTCCACCTCATCCACTTGTGTAGCGCCTGCAGCCACCAACACCAAAAATACGACAAGGCAAAACAGTCAAAGTCCAAGTCCGTCATCTAACACTACGGCCTCGGCTTGCAGGATTTCCCCGGCAGCTAATTGTCCCGTGAGCAAGACGGTTACAATGAGCAACCTTCCATGTAGTAGTAGTGCTGCTGCTGTTGCCACCGCCACCAGCACTACTACCACTACTACCACTATAACTACCACCACCCTCACCAACACAGCTGCCACCCCTGCTGCTGCTACCAACACCATCACCACTAGTACCACCAGTAATGCTACCATCACTTCGGCCACTGCCACCACCACTAGTACTGCAACCACCACCACCACCACCAGAAACACATCACCACCCATTGTTGTCCACGGAGGGAATCCCGTTAAAAATGCCCACACCATTAGTACTAATTCAAGTGTCAGACCACTGTCGTCCATTGTTGGTTCCAATTCCATAAACCCATCCACTTTGGAAAAATGTCCAGTTAATAATAATAACTGCTTAAATCATGATTACATAAAGCATGAAAGATTAAGCAAGTATTTTCACCAGTTAGCAAATCTCCCAGTTGACAAGGTGAGTACAAGGATATTATAATTGTTTACCACTAAAAATACTTGGATATAGTACATGTTATTAATCATTACAAATAATTTTATGAAGATTATATTTTTATTTACTTCCTCATTGACTTAAATAGCAAATCTTAAATACTGTCTACATGAAATTAGTGTTTGAATAATAGGTGTCAAAATATGGGTACAATTAAATAACTAAATACGTGTTTTTTTCTTTCAGTTAAAAAAGATGAGTGACCGTGAAATCCTTGAGTTGGGGCTAACCCGAGGTGCTCTCACCAAATTGCGACGAGTCTTGGCCACGATAGAGAGTTCTTCCAACCATATTCCGAACGGTTTTACTAACCATTCCGTCATTGTGCAACACACACAATGCACATCACCTCACGGATCCTTCAGCCCATCCCACACCCCTTCTAACACTCATCCTGTGGCCTCTAGTAATGCTCACTCTCTCAATACTCCACAAACTTGCTCACAGACTCAACACAGTACAACAACAAACCAAGGCAAGACTGGAGGAACAATGATTTCTGAAACATCTCAAAACCAATCACAAAAACCTAAAAATTCTCCCAGTAACACGCTAACACACTGTAAGGAAGCAGCTAGTTCTCTTTTATCTGGTATTAACAACTTACCCTCGGGATCTTCAGCTGCATTATCTACTGTTTCAAGTGCTATTACCCTTCCTAACAATGCTCCAACCACCACTACAACACTAACTACCATCCCTACAACTAACACCATCCCTAACCCAACTCTCAACTCTACCCCGGTCTCTGCCACCTCCACTACCACTGCTACTATAACCAACAACACGGCAGCTACTTCTAACAGTGGTGTAAATACCTCTACTGTTTCTACCAATATTGCCTCGACAATGCACATGACTCAGTGCCATTCTGTCACTATTTCATCCAGTCAAAAAGGTCCAAGTGTCTCACCACAGCCACCAGCAAATGTTTCTTCTGTTAGTGTTGGGAGCACAGCACTCTCTACCACTACCACTGTGACCAACCACGCCACACACCCTCCACCTGTTTCCGTTGCATCACAAACTCGACCCACTGTCCCCACCCCTCCAGCTTCAGTTTATCATTACATAACCTCACATAATGCATCACCTTACATAACACCCCCACCTCCCATCCCTCTTAAGACTACCCCGCCCCCTTCTGGCCATCCTCAGCTTCCTATAACCTCACAGCCGCCTCCCAATCAACACAGAACATCACCTCCTTCACTGTGTGTTCCGCCACGCACCCCTTCACAGGAGCCATCCACACCCAGCACCACCTCCGGCCTTGTTAATAATGGAAATCAGCAGGTTAGAATTTACACGTCTACTTAGAGTTTGAAGGAATTGGTGTAGTGTTTTACTTGAATGTTGTTGTTGCAGTGTAATGGTATTTTAAGTAGTGTTGAGGTTTATCAGTGTTTTCCTTGGTCATTACAGGTGTATTACAGCAGCACTGGTCCTGGTGGGAAGAACATGGCCAGTGTTAGCAGCACACTCAATGCTGGAGGTTCGTCCATGAATGTGTCAGGCTATACAGCACCCCCAGCAGGCAACCCTCCGCACTCTTCAGCAGGAGGGAGTGTGGCAATGCCTGTCTATACCTCTGCTGGGAACATGCCGGTGTACACTTCCTCCAGCGGCATTGGTGTTCCCCCGCCGAACAATGGGGGACTGATGCCCATGGTCCCCCCCGGCGGCCATTACCCAGCCTACCTGTACCCGGTTCTTGGACCTCCGGGGGCCAACCACCCCTATGTCCCTCCAGGGCCATATGGCGTCCAACAGCCACACCGATCCTATTACTTCTCCCACATGCCGCAGATGGGTCCCATGACACACCACAAAGCTGCTCCACCTCACCACGGGCCGCCGGTGTCATCAGTCATCGGCAGCAGGGGAGGCAGCAGCAGTAGCAGCAGCAGTAGTAGCAGTAGCAGTGGCACCCGAATGAACAAGGGAAATATAAGAGGACAGAGTCAAATCAAAGTTTCCTCTCAGTCCTCTGACTCTTCTCCTTCCTCGTCTCAATACTCATCCCCGCCTCAGACCCCGAGTCCAGACCACACCAGAGACAACCATCCAGATAAAAGAGGTGAGGCTTCTAGGGTCGTAGTTTGTCAGGAGTAAAACAGGTGTGGTATTTAAAAGATATATATATATATATATATAATTATTCACAAATATAAGTGTAAGGGCATCTTGTCAATTATTTACATCTAACTAACTTCATTTTTTTCCCTCTATGCCCCCCCCCCCCCCCCCCCCCCTTTTTTTTTTTTTTTTTTTTTTTTTTTTTTTTTTTTTTTTTTTTTTTTTTTCTTCTTCTTCTTCTTCTTTTTCTTCTTCTTCTTCTTCTTCTTCTTCTTCTTCTTCTTCTTCTTCTTCTTCTTCTTCTTCTTCTTCTTCAGGAAAAGATAGTTCTCCCATAACCTAGATCCTTCTCAATGAATTTGCATTACTAGTTAATTATGTGTGACTATTATATTTCTCCTTTAACCCAGATCTTTCCCCCATTATACTTTGGAAAATCTCTCTTTGATGAAGGTTTTGTTTTCAGGCAAGTCTCACGGTGATGGAGCAGAGATTTGTGAGGGTGGCGAGCCCTTAGGGTTGTTAGGGTCTGGAGCAAGTGAAGGAGGCACTCCACCTCCCTTCCACCATCCTCCTCACCCAGTTTTGCTGCCACCACAAGCTAATCTCACCCGGCACCGAGGCATCCCGTACCCACAGCTGAGCTACCTCGGCTTCCACCACAGTGGTGCAATGAGGTATCCAGGGCCTCCATTACCTAACCAAGGACCAGTGATGCCCACCAGGAATCCTCTGCCTGTCAATAATGATAAATCAAGTCGGGAAACCACGCCACCAGCCCCAGGAGCATTGCCACTGGTGTCACCAGACCCACACTGTTGTGTACGTTCTCCTGAGGGTATTGTGCCCACTTCTATGGGCGGAAACAATCATGGGCGTAATGGTGGGTCTCCTCACACTCCTGCTTCCCATTCAGAGGGTCCCCCGGTGACCCATACGCCCGTCCCTAGTGTGGCCTCGGCTCCCACTGTCCAGGTACCACCTGGTAACTCTTGTACAGGGGCACCACACAGCAGTGTACAGTACAATGCACCAGGTTACCAAATGGTTCAAGTGTTTCCTCACTTTACAGGATTCATGCCAACACATAGTTCTCTTGCTAATGGCTTTGTCTCGCCTCCCATGCCACCCAATTTTGCAATTCCCAATATGAATAGTGGCATGAATCCAGAATTTGTTTACAGTGGTGGCCAGTATTCTATTTTGGGGGGTAGCACGCAGAGCGGGGGTGGTCCGAGCCCTGCATGTGGGGCACCGGGTAGCATGGGAGCGCCCGCGCCCGGCCTTGGCCTGGCAGCTGGTATGCCCTACACTCACTACCCCCCCAACCTGCCCCACGCCCCAAATCCGTCCGCTGGTGCCAAGAAATCATGTTACAACTGTGGGAAAGTTGGGCATCACGGTTCTGAGTGTAAAGAGGCGAACATTGAAGAAATGTGCAACTTACCAAAGGCTGCCAGATCTTGAGTACAAAAATTATGTGGTGCAATAAAGTATATATCCAACTTGGGCAGCAAGTAGGGAGCGGTAGTGAGTGGAAGGTGAATGTGGAGGCTGCTGTTTGTGAGTTAGTAGTCAATAATTGTTTACAGAAGTGAAAGTATTTATATTGTGGCCTATTATTTGAACTGTTGGTAGCTGAAAATCCATGATGGAGAGTTTCATGGTAAAGAATAATGAAGCATCAAATTGAAAGTTATAGCGAACAGTAAGCCTTTTACATCACAATGTTTTACGAGGATTTATTTTTAATATTGGAAATATTCCTTTTCTCGTTGATGTTTCTCCTTAGATGTTTTAAGAAAGTGTTCAGCATTTCTTAAAATGACTCATAACTTGTGATAAGTTGAAGTAGAACTATGAGTATTCAAGAGGCCAAAGAAGATTTTGTGATAAGGCCAGTGAGTCTTCAGTTTAGCAGAGGCTTAGTATTTTTCTGGATGGTGCTAATGGAAGTCAAAAAGTTGCTACTACCTGAGCCTAATGAACAACTGGCAGTGAGAGTGTGTAAGCAGCTGAAAATGTCAATACTGATTATGTAAATGCATTTGGTCATGTGATATAGATTACAGTCATCCTTCAGGGCTTTACAATGAATATAGTTACCATTAGATATATTTTTCTGCCTTTGTAAAATATTTCAGGACATTGATATTCCTTACACCTCCATCTGTGCATTCCAGTATTGATTACTATACTTCATGCTCTGGGCACTTTCCTTACTGTCATGCAATCAATGTTAGCAAAAGAATATTTTTTCTCTCTTAGACAAACGTTCAACAACAAAATTACAAGATGAATTGCAGCTTAAAGAGAGCTTTGTCTAAA
The DNA here is from genome assembly GCA_036785275.1 of Cancer borealis. Classification (NCBI taxonomy): domain Eukaryota; kingdom Metazoa; phylum Arthropoda; class Malacostraca; order Decapoda; family Cancridae; genus Cancer; species Cancer borealis. The sequence goes on along the minus strand of JAXIVD010000570.1, from coordinate 71,625 downwards.
GGTTGCTTACAGTAGTTTTAAATTCCAGTGTTTTATCATTGGAGCTTCTAACACAAAAATTGGAAAATGTTTTAGTTAACCCATCAAGGTCCAAGGTTCACTGAAATAGGTGAACTGTTTTGCACATCCTAAAGTTGCAGCAGATGTCACCACCAACTGTTGTGAGGATTAGTCTGCTGCACTATTTTTATGCTGGAGCACTTGGAGAGAGGGGATGGATGCACAAGTGATCATGTCTGAATGCCCCCCCCGCCATGTCTTCTATAAAACAGGGTCCAGATGCTTGTGAGCTCATATTACCTGATGCAAATGTTGTATGAGGCCATAATATTTTCTAAGTCAGTTAGTACCCAGTCATATTTATATTTTATTTTGATATGGTGCTCCTCTTCTGTTAAGTCACTGATGCTAAAGAATATTGTTAAGGTTCTCTGTAGTTTATTTGAGAAAAGAAAGGCTGCTATAGTGTTCATTAGATTCCTTCTGCCTTACAATCACTTAGTATGGTGCCAACATTATTTTGGCCTTTTTTTATTTTTTTTATTTATTCATGTTTGTATTCTTAATTTTCTTAATTTCAACTTTATCACAAAATTGACTATTCCTTAAATTATACATCTGTTGTAGGAAATGTGATAATTGTTTAATATAAACTGTTCAAAACATGAAATTGCATAAAACTACATCACAAAAGATTATTGATGTATGAACAAATTGTATGTAAAAAAAAAGTGCAAGTCTGTAATGATGACATGGTATGCACTAATTTTGTAGCTCAGGTTTCCTGACGCTAGTTTAGTTTAATTGATATTCAGTGATATAGTGATAGATACTAGAGTACATGGTATCATCTTCCTTAGTTTATCTCCTAGACTGAATAGTACCGTGAAGGGAGCCTACCGTACCGTACATACAAGCCGTGCCGGGCTAACTGGGGCTCACCTCCACACTGCATTGCTACCAACAAATATTGACATTTCTCTTTTAATATGAATGCATCTTTGAAGTGCAAATTAACTTTTTATGTGTGTTTTCAAACCAGATTTTTTTGTATTCTTTGACCAGATGCTCATTTTTACAGAAAAGAAAAAAGTATGTTCTGCACTGACTATTAAGTAAAAAATTGCCTCTGTTTTTGCAAGGTTAATTTTAGATATAGTTGTGTTTGTCCAGTGCCTGACCTAAACCTGACATTTTGTTATTCTATGTTTATATATTTTTTGCATATGTTGCTATATTTCCACAGTAGTAAATCACAAAGTGCTTCTTTTTCAGTCAATAGGTTTGTGTTCCTTAGTTATGTTTGAAATTGATATTGTTAATGTTTGATAGTTTATCAATTCTATCTAGTTTGTTTAAATTCGTATTGTTATAACAGTCCGATCACCAATTTTGCAAGTTTCACATTTGCTGTTTGCATATTTCATAATGGGTAGAATTTGATAGCATGCAGGTTTTATGAGACATTTCAAAAAATTTTCATCACTTTATAGAACCCGGCTGCTGCAGACCAGTGAATGCACATAGTGACAGACCGCCAGAACCAAGGTCCATCAGTGATGTCAACAACGTGTGTATGTGTGTGTGTGAACATGTGGTAATAGTCGAGCATGTGTGAGCTTTTGGGTCTGTGTTGTATATTTTAGCTGCAAGTTGTATGGTATTGTGTAAATGTCCTTGAGATAAGTGCCAAAGGATTTGTTTGGTTTTATGAGAGGAAGTCAAATAAAGAAGATGGTAATCAGCAAAGTACATATTGATGTTCCCTAAAGGAACTCTAACACTACTAACCTATCTCAGAGCTGACAACTAGTCACTTAATGCACTTAAGTCAGTGTCTGAGTTGAGTCATTATAACGCATCTGTCTTCTGGAAGAAGCATTTTTCTTATCTCCATTTGCCATTTCAGTGTCAATGATTGCTGCAAACATATGGACACTTTGTATAAGCTGTCATTCCAGTATGAGGTCAGGAAATATGGAATTCTGCAGGAGAGAGAGAGAGAGACAATTTAAGAGACAGCCACAGATTGTATGTGTTCTGACACCTCCATTAGAACTTCATGGTCTCAGTAGTTCCTGTAAGTAAGACCACTTAAAGATTTGTTTGTTCATGTTGATTCAAAGGTGGTTCAATAATCCCTTCAAACTAGGTGACACGGCTCATGAGCCGTGAACCAGGATCGAACTCCCAACCTTTAGGCCACGAGCCAAGCACTGTACCACACCACACAGCCATTGCTTGTGTAGAAAGAATAGGAGGAAGTGAGATGGCAACAAAGGTGGAATGGGTGATGTGGATGTAAGAGGAAGACCCTTATAGAATAGGAGACCAGAATGTAGTAATATGTGAGGGAGGAGAGATAGGAATGGTGTAGGAGTGCAATGTATGCTAATGGAGATATAAGTTGTGTTCACCACCCTCGAAAGAGTTCAAAGGAAGAGGTGTATTCTCTCTCTCTCTCTCTCTCTCTCTCTCTCTCTCTCTCTCTCTCTCTCTCTCTCTCTCTCTCTCTCTCTCTCTCTCTCTCTCTCTCTCTCTCTCTCTCTCTCTCAGTAAGAAGATTAGACAAGGACTATAAAAAAAAATTGAAAAATGTTCAGCTTTCGCTGCCACTACCCCAAAAAAAAAAAGTTGATAGGAAGAATAAAAGTGTTGGCTAATATAGTTATGGAAGTTTCTCGATACTCCTCTCTTGGAAGTGTTTAAATCATAGGAAAGTGGATAAATAGAATTAGGCAGAGTTCCAAAGTTTACCAGTGAAAATACTAATTCACTCTCCCATAGGGAGAGGAGGTTACGCATTTAGCAAGTTCAGAACAAAAGTAATCATGAAAATAACGGTAGAAAATTATATAAGGATTTACAAAGCGTGGCTGAAGAACTCCAGTTAGGCAAAGACACTTTTTCTTGGTAACTGTCAAACCTTTGCTGAGTTGGCAGCTTGTGCCTTGTGTATCTTGTCTAGTTAAGGTTGAGGCAGAGCAATTCACTTTGTTTTTGTACTGGCTCCTTGCCACCATCCCAGACTCAGCAGACCTAGTCAGTGTTGGATGTTTTGCAGATGCATGAAACGTTGCTGCTATACAGATCTTTGGCCATGCCTGTAAGGTAGCTTTAATGGACATGTTAAAGATTATTATTATTTAAAAAAAAAAAAAAAAAAAAAAAAAAAAAAAAATGTGGCATTGGCAGGATCATTCATGATGAGCAAACCAATATATGAAATACTCCGTCATTACCTCCATAAAGCAGAATGAATGTGTTTGAATCTGTCTAGGTTGTTTTTAAGTGGATATAATAGGTGAGTCAAGGTCATGTAGTGACTAATCCTTGATTGTGTGAACTATTATCATTATTATGACTCAACCTTTACATTGGTTTCTGCAGCATTAGTGAAGTGTGAAAATGGTGACCGGACTACATGCAGAGGTTTTATTAAAAGTTATTGATTTCACTAAAGATTTAGTTTGGCAAATGCGATTGATATGATTGATGTGTTTTACACGTATATGTTTTCACTAACCTCCATAAGGCAGCAACTGCTGAACTAAGTAGTTACACATTACTTTGTCACCAAGTACTTACTGTTCCTCAACAATGCAAGTCATGGGACTATGACCTGATTGGGAATAATACTCTTGTTCACATGTGATTTTTCCCTGTAATCAATATTTGTAGATGTGGATGCTATTATTGAATCAAGAATCATACATTTCTGTTGAAATAAAAGATTGTTGTAATAATAGGGCTTAGAAGTTGTATAATATGGACATAAATAATCTTAGGTTTTTAACATGAAAATAGAAAATGACATTCTGCTTATGTGAAGTTTTTTTCTCATACACTTTGTGTTATCCTGAATGCTGCTTGAATATAGGGTCCAAATGAAGAGGCAAATGTGAGTAATAGTATTGTGTGGTTTTGGCTTGTGTTATTTGTTTTATGTGAGTATATTACATATCAAAGGGTCCACAGGAGATTATACTTGTCCCTCAACTGTAGCAGTTACAAAAAAAAACTGGAAGGTTATCAAGTATTGCCAATGGGATAAGTGTTCTAGTATTGGGCTGTATGTAACGTGCCTCCAAGTGGTTGCTTGCTGATGGTTTCCCTGATATCAAACAAACTGAACTCCTAGGGTGGAGGCATGCAATGTAATGTTCAGCCTTGAGTCAAGGAAAATAGTAACTAAATGGAGCAGCATTTCTTCATACTTATTTCATAGCAATAGAATTTCAATTATGGATGAAAGAAAATTTGCCATTACATGAAATTAAAACGTTTGAGTGTATATATTGAGTTTGCAATTCCGAGTACTGAAGTGCTGTAACATTTAAAAAAAAAACATATATATATACCGTATATTAGTCTAGATAGACCGATAATTGTGATAAAAAGAGATATCACATGTATTCCATGTACTATTTTAGTATGAATTGTGTGGTGAGAGATGTAAGTTGTTGAAAACATGGCCAAAACTATAAAAAAAATTCAGCCACAGAATTATCTTAAGTTCGCCTTAATTTTAACCTCCCCCTTTACAAAGCGTATGTTATGACCATTAGTTGCAGTAAATTGTCAGTTCAAAGTAATGGAATTTATATTTTTATTATATTATGTTGCTTTGTGAGTAGAGTAGTAAGGTGGTGTGTGTTTACAAGTGATGTGGAAGTGGAAGGGTTGTCAGGTTGAACTCGGCCTTAACAAAGGTGTCTTGGACGGTAATCCTCTGAACCAACTTTTTATCTCCTTTGCATTTGTTATCATCATGGGTTGGATGGTTATCATTTGGTCACGCTAACCCTTTTAATGGCGACAATTTGCTCTAGTAATTGAAATGAATGTTCATTATTTTGATTTGCAGCGCAGTGCATTACTAATTTGAACTGGACGGCCTCTGTGGTAATGTAGATTGATGCGGCAGATCATATGAATTATGCAGTCATGGATTCAAAACTATATAGTACATAATGTTAATATACATGTCTGGTAAAACAGCAGACAAGTGCAGTACGGCAGCTGATCTCAATAAGTAACTAAAGTTAGTGTATGTCTTTGCCTTAATGTAGGGTTACTGGTATTTTCATGTCAATGCTAGATATTGAATATTGTAGACATTAAAACAATACCTATCAATGCAGCTCTGTTGGCAATGTAGTCAAAGTAACAGAACACTTCATACAGTTGGATTCATTTTATTGTAAAAGCTGTACAATTGTGAGCTGTGCAAGCCTAGGTTCTTGACCATGCCATCCTATTATCTCAAGTAGGCTTGGATGAAGCCTCACCTTCACTAAAGCAGAATATATGTGTCACTACAAATTAGTTTTTTAAAATCCTTGAGAACTGAGGCTTCTTAAAGAAATGGGCACCTCCCATTGTGGCAACTTAAATCATGGTTGTTATTAAACACTTAGTATATTATTTCAATGTTGTGGCCATATATATATATATATATATATATATATATATATATATATATATATATATATATATATATATATATATATATATATATAATTTCTTTTTTGTAATATCCATTTATTTGTTTTATTTTATGGAAGTTCATTATTTTACGAAATTCCCTGAGTGTATTTTGTCCTGAATACACGTATGTGCTCAAGCATCACATATCCTTTTTTTTTATTTGTATTTTTTTCACTTTAGTACTTTAGATGTTTGGTAATGGTTCTGACCCTCTTAAGAAGGCACTCCACTTTGACATCAGGTCACTCAGAGTAACATGTATTCAATCCATGGTGATGGTGTGTCAAGGTTTTATTAACAGTTTGGTGACTGCAGAATCATATGGAAGGCAAATATGAAATGCTTATATCAACACATGGAAATATATCTATTCTACTGTTTAGATAATGGGTGTGAAAACTTTTATTCATTTATATTCACCACCTGATACGTGGACATGGTCTTTACAACTGCATTGCAGATCTTTCTTAGGTAAAGTGAACACATACGTACAAAAATACACTGGCTCAGATGCCCACTCAACTGTGGCAAAACATGTAATAGTTTATAGTTGACGGAAAGATACTACTTACCACTTACCCTGTTTATCCCTGACAGTACATAGTGCAAACCACACCAGTGACACCACTCTTACAAACACAATTTAGGACACCTGATGCAGATGACTCACTGTGTACTCTCTTAATTTGGTGGAGCAGATCTTTAAATAAATACATTGTTGACAGGCGTAAGGAGACGGATAATTCCAGCAAGGAACTAATAGACTATAATAAATTTTCTTTAATAACAGGATAAAGTGACAATGTTTTATTAATTTAAGTTATTGTCAGTATCTGTCTGTGTGTGCGTGTGTGTGTGTACACCAATAAAATGTCTCGGAAACAATCTACATATTCTAGTACATGCAAACAACCTGACGGAAGTATTATATATTCATGATTACTATCTGACATCAACCAAAATTATCACCGTTTTAAAATCAACATCTAAATCTGAAAATCCTTGTACTATTGATGAGTAAAATATGAATGTTTATAAATATATCTTTGAGTTTGAGTGTCAGTGTATTTGAGAATATTTTGTTGCTGAAAAAATGTAACGAGCAGCTTAATTAATGTTGCGTGTTTATTAATTCACAAGCAGGACGACTATCAATCAACAACCACTTGGGATGTACAGCATATTGTACTTCATACTTACATAACCTTTTCTTCCTCATAATTACTTGCCTTCCTGCGACAAACCCACATCTTCCATTTGATCGGACAATTTCATTATAACTAACTATTCTTTCCTTACCATTATTTCCTGGCTCTGCCATTTGCCTTTTAGCTTACCGTTACGCCATATTGCAATCCCTAATGTCTGGACTTTACTTTATTCCAATTAACTCACTCCTCATAAGTACATAATGCAGAGCTAGACTGAACTGACCAACTAGGAAGTAACGGATCATTCTATGTACTATGTTACTGTCTCCATGTATATAAATGGATTCTACGTTACAACAGTGAACATGACAGTTGTATTTCTCATATCTAGATGATCTAAATATGATGTGGTTGTTATGGGAATTCCTTCTTCCCTTCCTCCTCCTGTAAGTTTTTCACAGTGAAGAGCAATTGTTTGAACCAAGTTATAATTTGGTCCTTTTTCCTCTTCTGTTCGCATCAATATTTTGTCGTGTTTAATCAAAGTGAGAAGCTCACTAAATCTTGCAAACTGAATGGGAAACTTGCATAGTCACAACTAGTCATATAGTGATGGGTAGTCAGTGAGTGAAGTGGTTGTAACAGTCTCATGGACATTGCTTTGGCTTTTATATTTTGGTGAAAAATTGCGTCATGTTTGATACTCTTTTAGGTTTTGATTTTTATCAATATTAAAACTGAATTAACTATGGTGTATAATTTTTTATACATAAATCAAATACTATATCATTGTATAAAATTCTTGCTAGATGGAGAAACGTGTACTTACGTGAAGAAATATTTTATAAAATGACGACCGAGTTTCTTTTTAAATTCAGGATTAAATCTTAAAACTGAGAACCATGAGTGGGCATCATGCTATTAGAATACAGTTGTGAAAGACCAGAATTTCAATCTTGGATAATATATATTTCCAAGAAGGAAAATTGAATTTCTTTTTGCCATCATCCAAACACTTGTTTGATGCAACATCCAGAGTTGTCCTGACAGACAGTAGAGCATCAAGTAACTCTACATGAGTGGTATGACTTCTATTGCTGATGTTCCTGGGCTGACCTGTGGTGCAAATGTCTTCATTTTTGGAGGGTTGGTGTATTTTGTACATTTGTACATATGAAAACTGTTGCTATGTTTTCTTGTCAATATGAAAGTCACAAAGTTTGAGGTATATTTCTAGTAGAAAAATTTATTGTAAATATTTTATGCAAATCTGCGTTGTCTTCAGTCATGAATATTGGTAAGAAAAATAAAGGTGTTATAAGACACGGATTGTTTACTTTCCTGATATGTACTTCATATTGTAGTGTGTATTATGTAAGCATAAACTTTTTACCATTCAGCTGAGGTAAAAACAAATCTTAAAATCACTTGACTAGTAAATACATTAAATAATAAAAGTATAATGATACTGAACTTTAAATTATTAACATTTAATTAATTACAAAATAAAAATATATACAAGTTAAAACTCAAAATGTGACTAAAATAATCAAGTACAAGGATGAGATTCCTACCTTTTTCCTTTTAGGCTTCTCATCACATCCCTTTGTTCATAAATATAACTAAATACAAACAAAATTGGTCCATTGTACTGCAGCACAGGAAGTAACCTACATAATTTAATGGAATTTGTCATAATTAGCCACAGTCTTGCCATCCTTGACCAATACTTGTGCTTCATTGTCTATCATGAGGGGCTGGTTACCCTTCATCACACCACCACTGTCCTCATTGCCTCAAGGACCAGTGCCGTCACCCTCTCACCCTCCACGGAGAGTTAGCGTTCTGGCTCTCACTTCCTCATTGAAGAGTTATTGTACTAACAAACCATGTGTCCCCCCCATCCCCCCCCTTCTGTAAAGCTTCTGCCATCAGAGTCACTCCCTCACCCCATCCACAGGGAGATGTGACACACCATGCCACACTCTTGTCTATGGCTCAACATTATCCTTGAATTCAATACCACAGGATTTCTCGTATACATTTCCATCATGGATTAATGTTGATGCATTTGTGTTAGAATAATCAAACTCTCTAAAGTTAACTTGATTAATCATTAACAAAATATTCCTTTGTTTGGTATTTCACACAAATTTTGGAGTTCTATCATTGATATCGTATTACAAGTTTCCTTACTTTGAAATTATCATGTGATAAAATTTACAACTCAGGATACACAAATATGTTGTGTAACACTGATTCTGAAGATAAAAATCAATATGACTCCCAATTCACTTCCTTTAAAAACAGTAAGTCTAATCAATATGACTCCCAATTCACTTCCTTTAAAAACAGTAAGTCTTTATTCACGAAAATAAGTATGCAGACATCACAGCTTGTGTTTACATCACATCACCACACACTATCAATACCTATCTATATCTGTCCCCCACGTGTGTCTGTTCACTGCCGCCTACACCTGTTCAACACTCAAGCACAGTACTTAATTATAATCATTATGAGCAAGGACCTGGGAAGCTTCTTAGTCTGGTAATGACCCTAATCAATAAATCAAGATGTCATTTAAGGCAATCAATGAGAGAATGATGGTGTTTTCCATACATCTTACATTTCTCTCACGCATCGCCACATCTCGCATCCTACACAGGGATTAACATGTACAACTCATTCTTTTTAGGATCTAGTTAATTGATTTCAGGTTTTGGACTGTGATAATACATAAACAATACTGATACAACAATTCTACTTATATACTTGATAAAGTCTCCACATACAGTAAGAAAACGAGGCTAATGATATACAGCTATGTAATATTTTTCTTTTAGAGTCATCCCTCCTTACCAGTACTACAGGAGACGCGGAGGACAGGGATTGGAGAGGCAGGCGGGATAAATGCCCTGAGTCATATTCAACCTGGAAATAGAATCATAAAGATGTGTATATGAACATTTCTAACTTTCTGACTTATGATAAATTTTGTATTAAGGTGTATTTTTTTTTTGTATTAAGGTGTTTGGCATACATGATGCACGCTGTATGCACATACCCCACACTGACAGATTATAACTACTACTATACCCTGCTATACTTGGATTCAATTTCTCAAACTGGATGCCTTGTGACAAAGAGGTAGACAACCACAGAATGAAAGGGAGACAGCTTATACCTCCCTAATTTACCCGTCCTTGATAATAGAGTAAAGTGCCATTCTACACAAACCTTCCAATCCATCCCTACAATGCCTATAATATAATCTCCAAGTGAATTAGAACACTCAGTAGTCCCACACTGCAAACGTTGTCTCACCTGGTACTTGCAGCAAGGGTCAAACTGCCACGATGCAGTGTACACACCAGTGCAGAACAGAGACAAGGTGCCAAGAGGCATGCACACATAGGCAGAGTCTCGCCAAATCGTACCTGAAGGAATGAGTAATGTGTCAGTACATAGTGTGCTTTGAGCTTTGGTTAGTGTCAAGTCCATCATCCCTGAAGAGGACATGATTTTACCAGCACCATTTTTATGCTAGCTTATGACAAAGGATGCATGCCAGTAAAATAATAGTGTAAAGTAAATCTTGTTAATTTGATCAATGTACTTGAGACAAAATCAATCAATATTTCAAAAGCCAAATTCCACATACATTTATATCAAATACTAAGCCTGATGATGCGTACCTGAAATTATTGCACCAAATCCTGATAAGACAGCAGTTTTATGGAGGCAATTTCCAACAGCAATCCATCTTGCTGTCTCGTCCCCCAGTGTGGTTGGTTCTATAACGATGGTGGGCACTCCACTCTCAAGAGCTCGCTCCAACTCAAGCTCAAAGGTCTCATGGGCGGAATCACTGTCATAAACTTCACGGATGATGGCAATCTTGGAGGACAGATCCCTGCAAGTATAACAACCATTTAGCCATAGTGAAAGGACTCATATATGTGCCACTGAAATATCTAGGTCCAAAACATTCACAATACAATCTTGAAATAAAATACTATGACATGCTATGTGAAACAGGTTCGACAGTGCCGCCACCTTATAGCCAGTGTGTGTATGATGTCAAAGTTTAAGGGTTTAAGGTAACCTGTTACTTTATACCAGTAAACGTGACTTCATTTCGCTAAATAAACATGGCTTCATTTTGAAAACATGTACAAAGAACAGCTGGTACGAAGCACATTAGAGAAACGGTTTACTTACAATACACTTTTCAACACACCTTTACTTCATGTAATCATAACCATTATCTTTATAAGGCTGGCACATGATAAATTACACACATATTATAGCCATCGGTACTTCGTCATGCCAACATGACATAGATAATATTGTTTCCACAACAACCTCTTGGGGTCTGGACCTAATGGACCTAAATAGGGATAAGTGCGTGGTTCTGAGATTTCAGCGGGGGGTAGTCCCATGGCAGGAGATTGGCTCCTTGTCTGACTATTATATCCAAGATTTACAGATCCCTATTGTGAGTTCCCACAAAGACCTTGGTGTTCATTTTCACATTAAATCTATTGTTAGCAAGGCGTCGGGCCTCTCTGCAAACTTGTTAAGGTCCACTAAGTGCCATACCCGTAGTTTCATGGTATCACTTCTTATTAGCCACATCAGACCATTGTTGGAATTCGCCTCATGTACCTGGAACACAGGGTTCATTGGGGACTTGCACTTGCTGGAATCAGTTCAGAGGACATGGACTAGGCACAATGAGAGACTATCTCACCTGTCATATGAAGAACGGCTAAGGGAACTTGACTTATATTCAGTGCAGGGGCGTTTGTTGCGTGCTGACCTGATTAAATATTGGAAGATCTTTCACAGCCAGAGCAGTGTCTGTCCCACTGACATTTTTACCCTTGCCCCCCAGGTTGGCACCAGGGGACACAGTTTTAAGATCCTTCCTCCTCACTGTTCTATGGAGGCTAGGCGTAGATCTTTTACACTGAGAAATATAAGACTGTGGAATTCCCTACCAGACACTGTGGTGACAGCAGGTTCAGTTGACTCCTTTAAATCATCTCTCCATTCATCTTTAGGTCCTCTCCTATATCAATTCCCAGCTTAAGAGTTTTCTTGTGTCTCGTGCCTTTGATCAATCCTGTTATACTTTATTCTGAATGTTAACCCAGAACATCTCAACTCCTATTAACATTTATCAATAGCCTTACACTAGATTCTGCATATGGTACTAAACTCAGGCATCTAATCCAGTTCTAACTAACCTACTTCTTCTAATCATGGATGTCTTACCATGATTTCTTACCATGATGAGGGTCTTGCATCCCTCATCAGTCTCTGCTGCATCATCCAACCAGAAGGTCTTGAGAAGTATAGGAAAAACAACGAAGTGGTTGGCTAATGTTAGATGCAGCACAAAACCACCATGGAAAATATCTAACAAAACTCATAGAGACGAGGACCAAGACAATGTGCAAGGAGACGTTTAAAGGCCTGGACAGATTGTGCTGAAATCACTTCTTCAGGGAGAGAATTCCAGAGATCGATGACTCTTACTGAGAAGAAGCGCGATCTAACTTCGGTTGAATGACGGGGCATAAATATTTTTTTACTATGACCTCTTGTACGACCATGAGTCACTCTCTCAAACATATCACATAAACAAGGACACAATCCAGTCATGATCTTCCAAACTAAGATCAAATCAGCACGAAGTAATCTGCCTTTGATGGAAAATAAATTCAATGTGGACAGCCTAACTGAGTAAGGAAAGCCCGCATAACCAACGATTTTCTTTGTCCATCTTCTCTGAACTGATTCCAGCTTACGCAAATCCCCCACATAACCAGTATTCCACAACACACTACCAAAGTCAATAATAGGACGGATGTGAGTAATAAAAACCTGAAGCATAAACTCCGGAGACCTGCAAACAGTACCTCTAAGGATAGAATTAGCAACTCCATTAGCCTTACCACATACTTCAATGATATGCAGGTGGAATTTTAAGGAGGGGTCGACTAAGATGCCGAGGTCCCTAAAAGACTGTTTGTTGGGAATGGGGTTATCACCTATGAAATAATCATAGACAGGATCTACACTGGGTATAGAGAAGTGGATATGGGCACACTTATTGACAGAGAAGGAGAGGCCCCAGGACTCACTTCTTCGGTGCAACACACTGACATCATTTTGTAAAAGAAAACTTTCACCAGAGCCACTAGATTTGTCAGAAGGTAAAGCAAGATATAATTTCAAATCATCTGCAAACAACACAAATTTACTCGTAAGGCCAGATGTTACATGGTTAATATAAATTAAGAAAAGTAAAGGACCGATAACAGAGCCCTGAGGTACACCACTAAAGACGTTGACACTGTGACTGGAGGAGTTATGCACAACTACTTTCATGGTACGATTACACAGAAAGTCACTCAACCAACCAAGCACAGGATTGGAGATGCCAATAAAAGATAATTTTGTCAACAGGACTCTATGATTCACTAGGTCAAATGCTTTTCTATAGTCAAAATAAAGGCGTACCTGGCTGGCGTACCAGCAGTGTGCTATCCTCTTAAACCCTGCCAATCCTTTTAATGTCTGTATTTGAGCCATGGAGGTAGCCAACAAGGTGAGTTAACCAGGTGAGCGCACGACACCTAGAGAAAGGTTATCCAGGTGATCAAACCCAGCTGAGCAAGTCCAATCGTCCATGAACACCCAACACAAAACACCTTCAATAACTATGTTTGTGAGTATAAAAACCACGAGACACGCCCCTCATAGGCCTCACCCCTTCGTATTAACATGCATGGTTGGCTAATGTTAGGTTAAAGAGATGATTAAGGTGCATAAAGTGAGTACCTGTGCTCCGTGCCTGACATTGTTATTGTTATGGTTGTCGTGATCAGCTGTTGAGGTGCCGCCACGGGATAGCAAGTTGTATATAATTACATTTCACGAGTTTGTGTTTGTTTAGATGAGTAATTAAACACTTCTAGTATGATCAGTGATGTTTTTTAAATGTTACCTACATTCTAGTATAAATACAATTTATTGTAGCTTTTTGTAGTTATCTTACCAAGCGGAAATTCTGCGGAAGAAAGAAAATACAGGTCTTCAAAAATAACTTAATTAGTACATATGATCATATATGATTGAAATATTTATTAAAACATTTATTGTCACTGTAATGTTGTTGTTACGGTATATTATCTGTCAAAGAATGGGTGATTTCAGCGTGGACGGGGTAGTTATACAATGAATTTACTTATAATGCATCACAGACGTAATGTTTCTCCATACAATATCCAATGAGAAATATATAATGGAATTACCTTCAAAGTTGTGTAATTATTGATTACTGTAATAATTGAATGACGCAATGTAGACTGTATCTTTGTAATGATGTAACCAAACATTTGTTAAATGTCTCTGGTACATCTATGTACAGATTCATATACACAAAACAAACTTTAAACATCTTAAACACTTCATAGGAAACAAAACATAACATTATATAAATCCAACCTAGGAATATATAACAAAAAAAAATTACGTAATCACCATTTTATAAGGAATAACAATTACTCCTAAAAACAAACAATTCACACCCCACCACCAAAACCACATCATAAAGAACACAATAAAAATACACATTGACAAATAATATAAACATCTTTCGCCTAGACAATATAGAATAGAATATATAATGAAAAAGAACCAAGGGGAAGGGAAGGTTCTAGGGCCGCATCTTGCCTCCTCCTCAGCCTCACGTGGACGCCACATCGCTGTCCTCGTGTCCTCTCCACTTCGCCGCTATGATGTCCAAAGCGAGATCAATTGCCACTAACCTGGGTGCCATTAGTGCCAGACACAATGTGGCACAGCTCATTCAACAGGTAAATAGCTGTGATAGTGTGTTAGATGTGTTTGAAATAGTTACGTGGTTTTGTTAAGGTATGGCCGCCGGTTGCAGACGATACCAGCGGCGTCTTGGTGTTTTATGCGTTATTATTAAAGGAATGAAGATGTGGTGGTTATATTGATGCTTTTTGGTGTATTATATTGTTATTCTAGAGGTTTTGTACTTTTGTCTTGATGTGTAAGGGAGATATTTCAAGTATTTTCGTTCATCTGTTTTTCTCCGGCAATACATTCTTTCGTTTATTTCCGTTATTGTAGTTATATCTCATGTGTAGTGGTGGTTTGAAGGCCTTAGTTTCGTTATGGTTAGCGTGGATAGCAGTGCACGTGTTATGTAAGCCTGATTGGCATGACGGAGGGGTTAGTTTCCTTAGCCCAGCCAGCCTTGCATGGCAGAACCTTTGTGTTGTAGCCTCATCCCGGGGTGGCCTGGAATACAGAGGAGTGATGCCTAGAGGAAGCCCATGCTCTGCAGTGGCATTGTATAGGCTGTGTTAATTGGTTCAGACTTCCCAATGCCACTACAACCAACAAGCTTGGGGACGCGTTGGGTACCGGGGTGTTTGGGTGGCGGAGCACACATGTAAGGGGAAAATGGGCAAACTAAAATTCCTAAAGTAGGAAGTATATATTTTTATCTTAAACTTAGATTAAGTAACCTAACCTTATAACCCCCACTGGTCAGTCAGCAACAAGTCTCCTCAGTGTCCATTTTTATTATTATTTTATTTTTATCTAACCTTTCCTAACCTTAATTGAGCGCAACAAATACATTTTATGACGCAACCTCGTCGTCCATTACGCATCACGCGTATCTGTAATACCGTGTGTGGGGGTAAAGAAGGGATCGGTACTCATGATAATCATCACATTCCATTCACCAAAGCCGATGATTCTGTGATTTTTTTTTACCGCATGTGATAATATACCTTTTAAAGATGCATATGGACATAAAATGTAAATGAATCTATTGGCCATGTACTTTTTGTATGTCAAAGTTGCACATTATTTTTTTTGGTATTTTGTGAATGCTTTAACTTTATTGTATAAACCAGATCTTCGAGCATAGTACAGTATTTGAATATTTATCATAAATTTAATTAATCAGTGTAGATGTGTGCGTAGTAATGCAGGATGGCAGGGAAGGAAGGCAATGATAGACAGGATGATAACACTAAAGAAAGAGTTCCAACCATCAAGGTTGTCCTCTGCCTTGTAATCAGGGTTGTGCAAGCTTTCACTATCACATCAGGGGAAACTCATCCTTTGCTTCCCACTTCAAATTGAACTCGACTGTCCTTAAGAATATAGGATTAATTTTTGCTTAGGGACGTCGTTAAGTCTAGGCAGGTGAGGTTAGGTTAGGTGTTTGTTGGTAAGCGTCAGTTTGTGTTTGGTGTAGTACTGTGGTAATCGTAACTACTGGTGACTTCATTCGTTCTTATGCATAACGTTATGTATATGGCAATAACAATATCTTAACTCTGGAGATGGTTATTTTGATGCAAATTTCCCCATGTTGTGCTGTTATCACTTTTTGGTTTTAATGCATCATAGAATGAGTGTGAGGATTCTTCACCCGAGTAGTTCTTGTGGGCTGACTCAGTTTTGCGGGTCCAGACATTACATTATAACATTGTATCATCAGTGTGTTTGGTTAAGAATGAACTGGTCCAAAGTTGTCTGTTAGTAAAGTAACCACATACTTGTATTTATTACAAAACCTTTCAGATGTCAATAACAAAGTTAGAAAGTATTGTTGAGTGTAGGTGTCTAGATTCCCATACACTTAAACATAAATATATACTTTGCTGTGTTTACTGATGCAGCAGTTTAATTGCATATAATATGTAATGCAAATATCAAGTTTCTATCAACTCGCCCCATATATTAAGATTGTTTCTGAGGGATAGTACTGGGAGTGTGAAGGAATATAAATTTATGACAATCAAATAATTTCCGTTGTTTCTTTTCAGAGCTCTGTACAAGGAGTACTGGCTCAACAGAAAGTGTTCAACATGCAGACCAGATACAAGTACGTATACATTCATTGTAATAAAGTTAATATCATTATTAGATTTAAAGAGTTAGAGATTTATTAAGCATCTAGTCATTAAGTGTGTATTGTATGACTGCATCACCTTCCTGTTATTAATATACAACAATGTTTAGGTCTGATGGGGTGAAGGGAGCAGTGATTGGTATTGACCTTGGAACCACTAACTCCTGTGTGGCCGTGATGGAGGGCAAGGCTGCCAAGGTGATCACTAATGCAGAGGGTGACCGCACCACACCTTCAGTAGTGGCATTTACAAAGGGTGAGTAATTAACTGGAATCATTAACTCCTTTTAATCTGTTTGATTATTGTAATATGTAGTGTGATGATAAGTATATAAGAAAATTAGGAGGCTGGAAAAGACCAGTTGACTTACACAAGGCAGCTCCTGGGAAATTATTATGGTTGTAATGTTTGATTGTGTTATTGTTTGTGTATTGTGATGTTTGTGTTCACCTTGCAGAAGGGGAACGCTTAGTGGGCATCCAGGCCAAGCGTCAGTCTGTCACCAACGCTGCCAACACCTTCTATGCCACTAAGAGACTCATAGGACGCAGATATGACGACAAGGAAATTGTGAAGGAGAGGTGAGTGTGAAGGCATTGAGTTAAATTTTGAAGTTCATTTGAATTAAGATTATATATTTGATCACAATAAGTCCTTCTGGTGTTATATATAATTAATACTCATAGTTCTCTGATGTCTTATATCATGTTTATTCAGCCTGGAGACTTGTTCATCAGTGAAGTATTAAAGTAAAGTTGTTTTTTAATGTTTGTTTCATCTTTGTTCAACCTGGAGACTTGTTTATATCACTAGAATATTAAAGTAAAGTGTGTTTTTAATGTTTGTTTTGAGTGTTGTAATAGGTAATTGGTTTGGTCTGCAGGGAGTCAGTAGCCTTCAAGATAGTGCGTGCCAGTAATGGAGATGGCTGGGTACAGACAAGTGATGGGAAGATGTACTCCCCATCTCAGATTGGTGCATTTGTCCTCACCAAGATGAAGGAGACTGGTGAAGCTTATCTCAACACACCTGTTAAGAATGCTGTCGTTACTGTACCTGCTTACTTCAATGACTCCCAAAGACAGGTGAGCACGGACAGAATAATGTGTTCTGTAGTAATTTTTATCTACATCTATAGATTAGTGAAGGATGTAACGTGTTTTTTCCCACATTTAGGATTAGTTAATGTAGTGTGAACTATTTACTTGCATGCAGTAGATGTTAGATAAAAATCTATTACTGAAAATGTAGTACAATTAAAAAGCAATTCATTTATTTTTTTGATGGTTTTGTTTTGTATTTATAATTTATTTAGCCTTGTTTCTTAGTTTTGTTTTGTATTTATAATTTATTTAGCCTTGTTTCTTCAGGGGCACAAAAAATCAAGAGCCTAAAGAATGAAAAGCAAAGATAACCAGGAATCTATTTGATGTTAAAAAAAATGTGTGTTTGTCCTGATGTTCCTATTCCCCACATTGTCTTGATGGCACTGTGGATTATTCCCATCAGAGATTATAATGAAACTTCAACTGTACAGGTCTAATGGACTGTTAGTGTTGTCGTATCAGACATTTCATTATATTCTTCATAGTTACACTGATTTTTAGCATTGCAAGATTTTAATTATGCAGAATAGAGCTAGTTATAGAAAAAAGGGTTAAAATTACTCGACTAGTATAAAGCTTGCATGTTGCTTGCTGTTAAAAATGATAAACAGTATTAATGTAGAAAGGAGACCATGTGATAATAATAACCAGTTTATTATGTAACGTGATCTTGTGTTTACCAGGCCACCAAGGACGCCGGGCAGATCGCTGGCCTCAACGTGCTAAGAGTTATCAATGAACCCACGGCTGCAGCGCTGGCGTACGGCATGGACAAGACTGAAGATAAAATGTAAGTATCATAACAAACCTCGGAATGTGCTGAGAAAGTATATGTGTTTAGGTATATATATGATTTTTACTTATTCAGTTTCGTTCCACTTTTTACAGTATTGGAGTGTATGATCTCGGTGGTGGAACCTTTGATATTTCCATCCTTGAGATCCAGAAAGGTGTGTTTGAGGTGAAGTCTACCAATGGTGATACCTTCTTAGGAGGAGAGGACTTTGATAAGGAACTTGTGAGGTTCCTGGCGGCTGAATTCAAGAAGGAGGTTAGTATTATATCTAGTGTTCAAAATTTATTGTACTGTAGGTTTCAGGCAGCATAAAAATTATGCAATTATTAGTTTTCAGTATTAATCTAATGCTTTATATGCTTTGTATGAGTTGCATATATTTATTTGAGGCATTACAACTGTTCTCTAAATTGGGAATTGTCTTATTATGGTTAGAAAATTGAGCAATAAGAAAAGGTTAAGTCTGGAAGTAGTTATTTTGATGCAAATTTCCCCATGTTGTGTTATATCACTTTCGTTGGTTTTAATGCATCATAGAATGAGTGTGAGGATTCTTCACCTGAGTAGTTCTTGTGGACTGACTCAGTTTTGCGGGTCCAGACATCATATTATTGTAGCGTTTCATTATAGTTATGTTTGTTCCACTTTGTATGTGCTGTTATTTGAGTATTTGTACGTGGAAGCTTTGGGTCACTATGCGTGATATAATAAATATAAACAATTGAACTTAACTAACACAAATGACTCTGACCCTCCTAAAGGGGAATCTAATACCAATAAATACAATAAACATTACAGGATCTGGCGACAAGTAGGAATTTTTTTTATGTAACCAGTACTATTTTAATGGAAAAAAAAAGCAATAGTTCCCATGATGGTGAGTTAATGGTGATGATTGGTGTCTATTTCAGCAAGGTGTTGACGTGACCAAGGACACCATGGCCATGCAGAGGCTGAAGGAAGCTGCTGAGAAGGCCAAGATTGAATTGTCATCCTCCAACCAGACCGACATTAACCTGCCCTACCTCACCATGGACTCATCGGGACCCAAGCATATGATGTACAAGGTGAGGACACACCTACTACTTGTTATGAAGACTTACTTGGATATATTACTATTATTATTATTTACTACTTGTTATCAGGACTGAAGGAGTTATGTATGGCTAAGGTGTGATGGTTGTGTAATAGGATTTTCTATATTTAGTGATAGTTGGTAATAATGATATCTTAACTCTGGAGATGGTTATTTTGATGCAAATTTCCCCATGTTGTGCTGTTATCACTCTTTTTGGTTTTAATGCATCATAGAATGAGTGTGAGGATTCTTCACCTGAGTAGTTCTTGTGGGCTGACTCAGTTTTGCGGGTCCAGACATTACATTATAACATTGTATCATCAGTGTGTTTGGTTAAGAATGAACTGGTCTAAGGTTGTCTGTCTGCAACCACATTCTTATACTTATTACAAAACTACCTTTCAGATGTCAAGAGCAAAGTTAGAAAGCATTGTGGACAAGCTGATCAAGCGCACTGTTGACCCGTGTCTGAAGGCCATTAAAGATGCAGAGTGTAGCAAGTCTGACATCGGGGAGGTGATCCTGGTGGGAGGAATGTCACGTATGCCCAAGGTAAAACTCTTTATTTTGTGTCTTGGGCTATATATATATGCACCTAATATCTTCCTTAAAGGCCCTAATATTTTTAATGAATTATTATTTTATTTATTTATTTATTTATTTTTAGCTGTTGGTTGACCCTTTTGAAACTTTTGTAGGTGATCTCAATGGTGCAAGAAATCTTTGGCCGCACCCCAAGTAAGGCTGTGAACCCTGATGAGGCGGTGGCTGTAGGTGCCGCCATCCAAGGGGGTGTGTTGGCGGGTGACGTGACGGATGTGTTGCTGCTGGATGTCACGCCACTCTCACTCGGCATTGAAACACTCGGAGGCGTCATGACCAAACTCATCAACAGGAACACTACCATTCCCACTAGGAAGTCACAGGTGAATACAGGTGTAGATTAGAAAACTTTACCTGCTCAATAAACTCATTTATTTGTATGTTTAATTCCAGTGTTGATCAAAACTGATACTGGAACAACCTGCTGCAGTCATTTAAAGTTGAATTATTTTTGTTTCAGGTGTTCTCTACAGCTGCTGATGGCCAGACCCAGGTGGAGATCAAGGTTCATCAGGGAGAGAGGGAGATGGCCACTGATAATAAGTTGTTGGGACAGTTTAGTTTGGTTGGTATTCCTCCAGCGCCTCGGGGAGTCCCACAAATTGAAGTCACGTTTGATATTGATGCCAACGGTATTGTGCACGTGTCTGCTCGGGACAAAGGAACTGGAAAGGAACAACAGAGTAAGTGTAGCAATGGTTGTTGGGGTTAAATTTGACAACTTACACTACCTTGTTTGTAAAGCAGTGTATGTTTAGTCCCAGTACTTAGTGTTGTGTTTTTATTACAGTTGTGATCCAGTCTTCTGGTGGTCTGAATAAGGACGAGATTGAAAACATGATCAAGAATGCAGAACAGTATGCCGAGGAGGATAAGAAGAAGAAAGAAGTGGTGGAGGCCATTAACCAGGGAGAAAGTATCATTCACGACACTGAAAGCAAAATGGAGGAGTTCAAAGACCAGCTTCCTGCTGAAGAGGTAATTACACGGAGGAACAATGTGACAGAACCTGACTCCTAACTTTGAGGAAGAAGTATTATTCACATATTGCATTTATTTGTGCATTGTTTTATGTACTTGTTCTTCCTTCAGAGTGAAAAATTGAAGGAAAGATTGACAAAGGTGAAGGATCTTCTGGCCAACAAGGATACAGCTGACCCAGAAGAACTGAAGAAGGAAGTCAGTGAACTCCAGCAAGCATCATTGAAGCTGTTTGAGATGGCATACAAGAAGGTCAGTTGGATTTATTAACTTTTAACCATTAAGTCACTTGATATACTATATTACAAAATTTTTAAAGCTTCAATTACTTGGTTATCACGTAAGGTACGATTGATCAGTATGATTTTTTTTCATTGCAGATGGCTTCTGAGAGGGAAAGCAGCAGTTCAAGCACAAGCACTGAAGACAAGGATAAGGAGAAAGAGAAGAAGGAAGACAGCCAAAACTAAATAGATGGCGTTACATTATACTGGATATAAAAACGAGATCATTACAGCTTATAACCTCGGTGACAGGCTTGTGTGGAGTGCTATATTTAATTAGAGTCTTGTGTGATGACTAGACAACAACCACCCTGAGCCTGTGACTGATGACCCTTCACGTCTATCCCTGAGCAGCAGACAACCACGTGTACCATAGTGTTAGCAGGATAGAAAGGAGTTATGTAGTGAATTATATTGTGTCAATGTACCTATTCCAGTCTAATTTAAGTTTAAGGTTATGTTATAATTTTGTACAAAATCACAAAATGTATATACTATATATAATATGAGTAAACTGTTTTTGTTAAAGTTGTGTTTGTTAAAAAAAAAATAAGGTTCACACTTGTATTTAGTTCGAGCGATTGTGTTGTGGATGTGTTTCTACAAACCTCTGATGCATTGGTAAGTGAATATCATGTTTATGTTCAGTTATATGGTGCTGAATATAAAGGATTTAATTAAATGTTTAATATCACTTTATTGTGTACACTCAAGTCATGTATATGTATAATTTATGCAAGCAATTGTTAAGCTTAGTTTAATAGATAATTCTTGCTGTCTCGTGTATTTTAACAACCTTTATTATGCATTCTTACAGTTGTATGGAAGTTCCGACATCAAGATTACTACAATAAAAAGGTAAGATTTTTTCCTAATGTATAGGTGGGGTGAAAATACTTTTTTTGATGACTATTTTTCGTCACCTGAGTTACAAGTGTAGAAATATTTTGCTGAAACTTATAATATTGCATCCATTCTTGTGTTGCCTTTACAGTTTGGTTAAAACGTTTCCTCACTTTTCAGAATGGATGGATCAGATGATCAAATCCACATATTTTCCAAGTAAGTGAAGCTTTTAAATGATTTTTATTATTGTAGTGAAATTAAATGATGACCAATAATCCAACTCCGAATCCTTGTGTAGAGGATGAAGTACTGAAATATATACTGTACTTAAGGATGTAATACTGTATTCCTATGTTCCTTTTCTCATTATTTATATGTTTCAGGTTGGATGATGCGGATCAATCAACTTGATATATGATTTGGACTACTAAGGAAAGCATCTAAAGGTAAGGAAAGAGTTCTAGATGCTATAATATGATAGTTTCCCTCAACTCTTTATTCTACCTCTTACAAACCTTAAATCTCTCTCTCTCTCTCTCTCTCTCTCTCTCTCTCTCTCTCTCTCTCTCTCTCTCTCTTCTCTCTCTCTCTCTCTCTCTCTCTCTCTCTCTCTCCATGATGTTTTGACACTTGAAACCTGAGTGAATGAAGATGTTTTTATTTTACTGAGAGTTAAAAAGACAATGATTATGAGTTAGTTAGTGATCTTTTCTTAACAATCTTATATATTTCAGGTCCAACATGGTGGAAATCATCTCGACGCCTTGTGTAATATGAAGGTCAGTATTTAATATTTGTGTAACATCTTTTTCCTTTGGCATGATTATTGATTTGCGTTTGTAAGAAATATTATTGTCACTTTCTCCATGATGTTTTGACACTTGAAACCTGAGTGAATGAAGATGTTTTTATTTTACTGAGACTTAAGAAGACAATGCTCAAGAGTTAGGTAGTGATCTTTTCTTAACAATCGTATATTTCAGGCTCAACATGATGGTCATCTCGACGACTTGTATAATGTGAAGGTTTGTATTTAATGTTTGTGTATTAATTTTCAATGGAATAATTATTTGTTTGTAAGAAATGTAATTGTTATGAATTGCTCTTATTTTCTCCATGATGTTTTGACACTTGAAACCTGAATTGCTGTAGACAAGTATATCTGTGCTGATAGTTGCAGTTATCATGCCTTTGTGTGTGCAGTAAGGTGTGTGGGTAACAAGCTGTATGTTTCAGATCCTGGTTGTTGCTCACATCATTGTATTGCATCATTGTAAAGGTCAGTATCATGCTGGTTTAGACTTCTTTGACCTAGAAAAAGTAGTTTTTCACACATTTATAGGGTACCGGCTAAGGGACAACAAAAATGATCAAGTTCTCTGAAGCACTGAATATAATGTTATGTTGAGACGGTATTAATGATAGACCGATATTCACTTCATGATGACTAATAATCCAACTCTGAATCCCACTCAAGCTGGGTCTGTGTAGAGATAGTAGTGCTGATGTATACAAAGAGGCATCCTGGTGTGTTCCTGTATTCCCTTTTCTCACTTTGAATTGAATGTTTCAGGCGGAGCAGCTTGGTTTGGCTCTAACAACATAGTAAGATCAAGGTGTACTTCAACTTTAACCTCCAGGGAAGCTGTCTTAAGGTATGGGAAGAGTTTGCATATTTTGGTAGAAAATTCTCTGTATTAGGTTATATAATTTTGAATTGCTGAAAAAAAGTATATGCTTATATTTCCAGTTGTATCATTCCTTTGTGTGTGCAGTGATATATTTTTAACAAGGTGTCTGTTATGTTTCAGGTCCTGGACGGTGGTCACATCATTATATTGCGTCAGCAAAGTGTAGCGAGTGGCTGTGTGCTTTCCTCGTGAGACCAGTGAGTTGGTAACCTTTGCTACAGTGCATTGATGTAGAGTAAAATGATGATGCTTGATTTATACTGATATACCTGAAGCTGAACTCTCTCCCTGACCATTGATGTTGTTTTAGTTCACATTAACTGTTTACTATAAAGTATCATATGTTATTCTTCTTTTTCAAGCCACAGGAAAGGTATGTGGAATGGATAGGTTTGGTAGTTTAGAATTAATGTTGAATAAAGCTCAAATTATATTTAAACATATTACTGCTGGGAGTTAGTGGTGTTTTGAAATTATTATGATGACCATTTTTCGTCACCTGATTTACAAGTGGAGAAATATTATTCTGAATGTAATATGACATGATTTCTAGTTACATTGTTACTACCATGTGTTCAAATACTTTTTTTCTCACTTTCAGAATGTGCAGTTAATTATTTAGAGTACAGTGTGACTTCTAGACTTTGTGAAGAATTCTATTCCTTATAAGGCAAGTTTAATATGAATATATTACCAAAGTTTTACCAATTACTGAACTTTGAGCTGCTATGATGACCTATAATCCAACTCCGAATCCCTTGCAACTGGGATTGTGTGTGGAAGAAGAAATGCTGAAACAGTTTAGATGTAGCTTTACTTTTATTTCTATGTCTGTATCCTTATAGAACTCTTTACACTTACAGTTGTGGTGAGTTGGCAGCTGCTGCATCAAGAGGTTCAAGTTTCCTGCAGAATGCTGGTACCGACAATAATAAAGTTATCAAGGAAGCAGGCTTTTGTTACTATGAACTTATTAATTTATTAATTCCTGAGAAGAATTCATACACTTGTTCAAGGCTCAGATGCTGTGGGTTTGTACAGTTGATTTTGTTGCCTTTCACTGGAACAGGTATAAGGAATAACTACATTACACGCACAGGTGGAGCTGACTAACTGTGGCCTTTGTTGCAAAACTTAGACAAATTGAAACTGTTTGTGGATGGTCCGTATACCACAATTTTGGCAAAGCCACACTTCTTTGATTGGACCCGTGTAGAACAACTTTGCACCGTATAACCTTTGATATTTGGCGCTTACCTTATTTGCATTAACTCCCTCCACTGTAGAGGGTGGAGCACCATATGACCTTGGATGTCTGGCACTTGCTCCTTTTTGCATGAACTAACTATAGAAGGGAGTCCGGGTGGGTCAGGTACAGTACTCTCCTCATGGCCAATAGTTTGTGTATTGGATCCTGGCTCAAGGCAGTTTCTTGAGAGCGTTAGCACTCGTTAACCCTTGCAAAAAATATATGATCTAAAGCTAACTAGATCGGGGATTTAATCTCCTTTGATCCAAGCTAGAGCTGACTGATGTGACTTTTCCTCCCTCCAGGCGAGAAGTACGGTGGCTGAGATTAAGCTATCACTAACGTCCTTGCTTAAATAAATGTTATATAATAGTATTCAAAGTGACTGGATGAAATTCCATAATATTTTAACAGGTATAAATAATCTGGGAGCATTGGTACTAAATGAGAGGAGTGTGCCTTGTCTTGGTTGGCCCTCTGTAGGTGGATGACAATTGTTATATACATGGATAGACTCGTGCAACTACTACCATCTAGAACCCAACTATAGAGATGATTGGACTTTTCCTGGAGTTGTCCAGTACTAGTAATTGGTAACGGTCAGACCAACTAATGGTAGTGATGACTTGGTATTCGACATATTAAAAAAATAATCTAGGTTTTTTCACAAGTGAATACAAAGCTATATAGTCTCTGCTGCCTTGCTCATCCCCTTTTAATCAAGTGAATGGCAGCTAATCTTCACTTTTGTTGCTGGGAAGAAATTGAAAGGTGTAGCTTCACCCTTATCCTTTATTATAATATAAACTGAACGTACTTCAACATACTCGGCAAGGAATCACATCACTCACATTGGAAAGTATGACTTGCATAAATTCAGTGCCTTGGTCCAAACAATGGTTAGTCTGAAGGTGTACATACAGTTGTGCTTCAGTCACTTGTGCTGCACCTTGGGATATAAACTCCCTATTGAGTATTATGTATAAATTTAAGCACCACATGTATATATGTATTAATTTATTTATTGCATCTACCTTCTGTAACTATTTTATACTAATGTTTAAATGATACACACAATGTCTGGAATGCTATTGAGTATAAAATGCAGTATAAAAATATATATATACATGTGCTGCCTCCATTATTCCTCTTTTCTTTCTCCATCCACCCTATACTTTATCTCCTGAAGGCGACTGAATTCTTTATTGACAGTTCTTAACTTTGACTGAGTTGTGGCACACTCAGCAACGAGGGAGACTGATGATTTGAAGTACTGCTGAGACTGTCTTAGTGTTTGTTGGGGTAGAGCGGAGAACCAACGAATTGGATCACGATTAACATACTTACGACTTGATTTCTTAGAAGTCTTTACCTCAGATTCATTTTCCAGTTTACTCTCCTCACTATCTATCATTTGTTCATTTTTATTCTTTGTCTGTCTCTTCCTTGCCCCTTGTTTCTTTTTCTTTTCTTGGCTTTCACATCTCTCTTCCTCTTCATCTTCCGTTAGGTGAGCCGCTGGGTCTTTGAAACTCACATCAACTCTGTGGTACATAATATCCCCCTTATAGCCTTCCAGCATGACAGGGCTGCTCACTACATCGGTGAGGGACTTTGTTTGAGACTCAAGGGAGGGCAGCTGGAGGGAACTGACAGCACTGGTACCCATGCTGTAGCGGGTCTTACTCAGAAGGAAGAAGCCGCTCCTCATCTTCTCCTCCAGCATCATGTTGCACTTCACATATAAAATTAAAACGTCTTGGACACAGATCTGGTATATGTGTGCGGTGCAAACAACAAAAATTCAACAGTGCTATATACAAATACATACAATGTGATAATGTAGGATGAGATAGCAGTAAGTAACATGATCAATAAATATTAGTATTAATGCACTGACTATATTAGAACATACACAGCACAAAATCTGAAACATTCTATTTCCCTTGTTTTTTTTAAAGTAAACAATGTATTGCTATTCTCTCCATAATGTGCATGATCTAGAATTTATTGATGTATATGTGCGAGGGTAAATAAAAAAAGGTAAAAATAATCATTATACAAGTTACCCTGAAATTATGTATATATGTATATCCAAAAGTAGAAAAAAAAGGTAGTAATCCTCCTCCAATTTACTCACCCTGATGAGATGATCCATGAGCCTGAGCTGCTGCAGTGCCAGATGATCAAGCCCATCACACAACTCCTCCCTGGAAAGTTGGATGCTGCCTGCCATCTTCGGCGCTACTCCTGATTGACCAAAGGAAAAAATGAAGGTATAACACTTGTATTTTCATTTGCTGAGTTTAATAGTAACACCCATCTAAAATGTCATCCAGCTGATCATTAAAAAAAGTCAAAACTATATTAATAATTACTACAGCATGTATAGGTTTGCTCTACACTGTATTACAACTGTAAGGTACTTCAGTCTTACTCCTAAGAACAACCAAGACAAAAACTCATCCATCTTTCTGATTTCTTGACCAGTTTTAAAAATACATGTAGTTTAGTAAGTGAGTGATAGTAGGTAGAGCATAGAACTTGTTCGATTATAATAAAATGTGAGTTTAATAACAGTGAAAGGTATTGTTTGTACACTCATGGAAACACTTAACACCTCATCCCATTCCACAAATTGATGTGTAAATGCAAGATCCTCAAATTAATCTCAGGTAACAACACAACTATGAAGTGACTTAACCATACATAACCTTATCCTACTAACTAACTGTCTATGTAAACTTGTCGTCCAATTTGGTTATTATTGACACCAAGTAGAGTAACCTGAGGGGTTAGGTTAGGAGGTTCTATGTGGCATTAGGTTAAATTTGAAAATATCCTTAGCTATTTCCAGCATCAGGAGATTGTACTTGGTATTTAGGAGACTGTCCTATATCAAAGTTTTGCAAACCAAATACGTGGTGTGTCTTAACACATGTGTGTAACATCCTGTGTATGTATACTTGTGTAAATTCATACAAATCTTAGTTATCAGCTTCAAGACATTTAATTATCACAGACAAGAAAACATTAATGTCAAATAAAGATTATTTGAGTGGGAAAAAGTGTAGCTTCTTCACACTTTTCCTTCTCTATAGATATCTAATAAAAAGCTTCACATAATCACTAAAAAAACACAAACCACAAAATAACACAAACTATGACATAAGATACAAAAAAAATACAACTAAAAAGCCAGCCACGTTTCCATCAGACCACCACCACTAGGGTTGACAAGGCCTGTGTAGTAACCCGTCACGGCCACACACTGCCTGGTACTAACCCTGCACAGGATACCCTCGACACACACCCACCCTGAACCTCATTGATTCTGCAGGGTGATCTCCAAACACACACCCTGAGAGAAGCACCTACGTACCTACCTGCTGCTGTGAGTTCCCTTGGGGTTCTGGTCCTGTCTATTTGCGCAGATCTGGAGCTACAGGAACCCAACCAGGTAACTCAAGGACAACACCAAACACGAAGCGAGGAGGAAGAAAAAAGAAAAAGAAAAAAAAGGGCGATCCGCCAGCCACCTCTACACTGGTCTCAAAGGTAATGCAGCCACCTCACACACACCTCAGTATATGTTTGTGTGCACGGAGAGAGGAAAAGCTTACATGTGTGGCAATGTACGTGTGCTTAGGGTTATTAACTAGGGTTGGGAGAGACGAGGAAGCAGAGGGAATGACAACAAGGACGAGGGGAGGATTCTGGGTCTTGTCACTTCTTATCGTTCATACTCTAATCCTTCCTATGACTTGTGCAAACGAATCTATATGAATATTGGTGCGTTTTTGTTATTAAGGTTTAATGTAATTTGTGTTTTTGGGTTCCTGTGTGTTGTGTAAGTAGGTGTGGGATTAAATTAGAATGTTCTGTTCAGTTTCATTTTGTTTCGTTAATTTTTACATCTTAGCATTTTTTTTTTTACATACGTGGGTTAGGTGTTTTTCATTCCATTTCGCATTGTTTTTACATTAACTCAGTCACTTAGTTAGTTTCTCCAAGGTTTGCGGAAGTGGCGGATGCTTATAAATAACGATGTAAATAAAAATAATAATAATAATAGCCATGTTTACCTGTGGAGGAATGTCTAACTAGCAGGACAACACCTCTTCCTGGTTTTCCTTCATCTTACCTTGACTACACATGTTGTCTTGTATTTTCACGTTACTCTGGATACGGTGTAATGTTTCCCTCCCTTTGCCTTGC
This sequence comes from Cancer borealis, assembly GCA_036785275.1. Taxonomy (NCBI): domain Eukaryota; kingdom Metazoa; phylum Arthropoda; class Malacostraca; order Decapoda; family Cancridae; genus Cancer; species Cancer borealis. Next base: position 42,152 of record JAXIVD010000570.1, on the reverse strand, counting down.
CTTGAAACTATGTAATAGAGACACTTTCCATCAAGTGACAAGAAACCGTGAACCGTAACCCGTCCCCTCTAGTACACACCGATCAGCTGACTGGGAGTGACTTCATGGGAGGGAGGAAGGGAGGAGGGAGCCAGCTGATCTCACGTGACTCTCTACTTTCTACATGATCCTGTGTAAGTACTTAATTAATACACCTGCATAAGGAAGCATCAAGGTTATAAGTCATGTTTCCAAGCATCGTTCATATGGGACTTGACAGGACTGTGTGTGTATATATAGATCAGAGTTTTTTCAGTTGTGTGTTGACATTTCCGATACGACGCATTATTTAAGTGATCTGAACCTAGTACCACAAGGTTCCTCTGGAGTGGGTGTGGCATTAGATAAGGAAAAAACTCAGTGCTTGTGGCTGTCTATGTCTTGATACTATGATAATTTGCATCATCATCATCATTATCAACATCAATCTGAGTCTACTGCAGGATAAATGTCTTCTCTAGCCTCCTCCACTCATCTCCATCAAATGCCTCTGTATTTCAGGTTCTACAGCAAAACTTATCATCTCTTCTCTCCGTCTAATTCTTTGTCTGCCCTATCTTCTTTTATCATGCCTGGGTTGCCATTTTGATATCCTCACAATGACAATTAATTTATTACGTGTTCTTAATATGACGTGTCCTGCCCATGTCTACTTTAGAGAAAATTGATTGTGGTTAAAATATCTTCAACTTTGGTCTGCTCCCTAATCTCTATGTTATGCCATGTTATGAAGTTTCCACTGAGTCAAAGGTCTCTGCTGTCTGACGCTTAGTTTTTTGTTGGCATTTACTCAATTACTCATAGTTTAAGAAAGTCATGCATAGCGGCTTAGTGTATTGTGCATTCTTTTCAAATACTCTCTCTCTCTCTCTCTCTCTCATGATATATAGTATCCAGGACGTAACACGTTTTAAGGCCCGTCTACATTAGGACTGGGCAGTCGGGGGGGCAGGCCGACCGACGAGGGGGTAATGGGGGTGAAGGTCCTAACACGAGACAGGCGTTGTCAAAAGCCCGCGCCTTCTCAGGCGGAGTGAAAGAGGAAGTTTCTCACAAATTTTCTCCGAACTTGAAAAGGAATACCCTGGTGGCTTTGAGAGCTACACCAGAATGCTTGTTATTTTATTATATAAATTGCTCAACAAGATTGAACCTTATATACGTAAGAAAACACCCATCTCCGCGAGAGCATCTCTCCTGGCCCGCGTTCAGTCCGTCACTGACGTTCACTCACCCAATCAAATGCCTCTCGCTCAAGACTGCTCCCCCCACCCTCTAGCCCCACCCACTTTACCATATATGGGAGTCGAGACTGCCCAGTCGGGCGATCCCCCGACTGGGCAGTCCTAGTGTAGACGGACCTTTAGCGGTGACTCCACTATTTCAGGAACACCAAAGCTTTACTACGCACACTTCTTGCAACTGAGACGATTGTTGCTGGAGCAGAATAAAGAAATTTTTTTCCCTGGAAATTCTTGCCTCACGAAGTAGAATTACCTAGCAAAATTGAGTCACGTAATTTTCTACTAATTTCCCTCAAGGGCTGTTTGTAGCAATTATAATTCCATACACTACACGTTTCCTTATCATTTTCACTTCCCTGAGAGGAAATGACGAACAGAAACTGAACATCAATAACAAAAGAATGACTGTAGTAGAATACAGTAGCTAAGATCTTTCCCGTTGTGAACCAGCTCAGCCCTGAGATGAAGACATTCTTGTGACGTCATTATCAAGTCATTGTGGGCGTAATGACATCAGTGCCTGACTCTCTGGGCTGACGTCAGTGGTGAAATATGTCATAGGTAAAGAGAAAGGTAGTAAAAGTAGGGTAGTTTATAAATAGTTAGATGCTGTCTGATTTTTTTGCATATATGGAAAATTGCCTTCCTAGATATTTTTAGAGATACACAACGATACATATATATTATAAATGCGTGAGGGGAAAAAAAGATAAGAGACAAAAAAGAGATAACTAGTCCATGCGTAAGAATAACAAATGAATGAGCACACAGACAAGACAACAACAAAAAAGACCAATAAAACAACAAATATACGAACAATACAGAGGCAAATAAAACAAAAAATTGAAGCAGGAAAAAAATAAAAAAGT
>JAXIVD010000570.1:15000-35000 GCA_036785275.1 Cancer borealis | reverse complement strand
GGGTTATTTGTTTCGTTAGACGTGAGAGGAAAGTTACACAGCAAAGAGAGGTGAGAAAGAAAAGTGTTGAAGTATTGTGAATATACTAGATTTTTTCCAAGGATTGGCATGTGTCGAAAAGTTATGTCATAGTATTGACGGAAACCTGGAAAGTGTTTAATTCATAAATTGAGATAGAGGGATACACATTATTTTACTAGGTTAGGTTAGGATGGTAAGGAGGAGTTGTTCTGTATGTTAGAGATGCAATACAATACAATGTTCTGTTAGGTTAGCAATCAGTGGCGTATGGTGGTTTCTGTCACTGGGTGTGCTGAACAGTGATTCTGTCCATAACTAACATATATCTAATTACTGATGTGTGTGTGTGTGTGTGTGTGTGTGTGTGTGTGTGTGTGTGTGTGTGTGTGTGTGTGTGTGTGTGTGTGTGTGTGTGTGTGTGTGTGTGTGTGTGTGTGTGTGTAATTACAATTTTATAGTTATTCATAATGTTAGTTGGAAAATAGAGCACATTTTATGTGTAAATTTTGAATAATTAAATTTATTAATTTTGATTAGCTAAGCTTACCACCTAAATTACACAATTGAGTGGTTGACATACCTGATTACTTATAATTCAATTCTATTCTTCGTGTTTTTGATATAAACTTGTTCATGACTGCATCATAGAAAGAGCCTCTATGTTTAACTTTAGTCACCAAGTTCTTTTCTATGAAGAGCAAACTGAGGCCACTCAGCCTCAAATGGCTCCCATTATGTGGCACCTGGCACTTCACAGCAGTCCTCAAGGTCACTGTCACAATTCACGGAGACTCTACCACGGCCACAGTCACAGGTTACCACAACACTACAACACCATATGTGTCCATCCCCTGTAACACTGTCTTATCAGCCACTATTACACCACAGTTATATGAGCCACTTTAATACCAGTCACATAACCACAAATACCGTCTATATCAGCGTAGCCGCTTTTCAAGGGAAAGATATTTTTAAGAATACCAGCGTAGCAGCAGGAGGCTGTCTCTCTCGTATCCCTCCGCCGGCAGATCGGAGTGAATGTCACATTTACCCCATCTCCCCTCTTTTCTCATCGCCATGGTAACGCTATCATTAAGATGCAAACACACCGCAACACAATAATAATTACAACTTCTGTCATTTATCTAGCCAAGGGAAATGTACATACTCCCCCGACACTGGTGTCAATGAAACTGTTAGTAAATTAGTATAACTTGGGTTACTTGGCAACTCAACTTTCGTTGTTTCATCGGTAAGAGAGTCCATGACTTAGGTTGCACTCAATCTTTATTTCTGATTGAGTGACTTAACATTTGGTTTCATAATAGATACTATATTATAATTCCTACAAGTCTTAATTATGTCCATATAATGAATGGCAAAGACACTTTATACCTTCTAGTCAATATAACATTTCCGCAGCAAAAACGAACATAAGCAGTGAGCATTGCTAGAGCCGCACTGCGGCTCTAGCAATGCTCACTGGGTGTGCGGCTGCCGCACACCCAGCTCCATATTTTCAACAGTGTGCCCTCCCACTCCACCGTATGCGCTATGCTACATAATGATACAATTGATTATTGGGTGTGCAGTGCTTCTACAGAACACCTATAATGCAAAATATTATAACAGGGCTAAAAGCAATCAGAAAAATATTGTTTCTTACTTACTGCTGAATTTATTTACAACTATCATGCATTTCTCTCACTGGCTGAGGATGTGCACACCTAGCACACCCTGAATATACTCCCCTGTTAGCAATGCCATAAAAGCAGAGAACAACTAGCCTGGGAGTGCGTGTGGGTAGAACTTCAGAGTGAACAGACTGAATGAACAACTGGGCAGAGAAATGGCAGATGAATTCAATATTAGACAATGCAATGCACTTAGTATTGGTCAAGAGAATCCCTGTAAAACGCATACCATACAGAATGAGTTTGTTGAAAGATCAGATTGTGAAAGATATTTAGATGTTTTAGTGAACTCAGATCTCAGTACAAGAAAATAATATATTGAATGTAGAAATTGAGCTAATCGAGTATTAGAGTTCAACAGGAGTGTAAAAAAATGAAGTGAGGAGGTAACATTAATTAAAGTTGTATTTGGCATTGGTCAGACCACACCTAGACTATGCTGTGCAGTTTTAGTTTTAAAGTGAGTTAAAAATTGAATGACGGAAATGATTCATATGATGAGGAATATACCTTATGAGAGAAGATTAAAGTTCCTAAAGTTACACTCATTATAGAGATTAAAATAAAAGGACAAATCAGATCGAAATATTAAAATGGCATTAATGTTTCAACAAAGATAAATTATTCTACCTCTTCAGGGTTAGTACTCTATATATATAACTGTTTCACCAGTAGACAAACAATGCGTCGTTGAACCCTTTATTTCCACATGGATTTCGACCTAAAACACCAAGACAACATTTTAAATATTACAACAATTACATGGTGACACGCTACATCAGTTATATGGCAACACACACCACACTGAAAAAACAACAAACACTTTTCCTAACACAAAAAACACATATACTTACAACATTGTCAGGCCATATTCTACTGGCGAAAGTTGTTGGAATAATGAATATATCACAATAGGGGCAGTCGAGGGAGCTCCACCATTGACTACTGTTCTTGACAAACTCCCAAGGATTGTGAACTCTCTCTCTTTTTTTTTTTTTTTTTTTTTTTTTTTTTTTTTTTTTTTTTTTTTTTTTTTTTCCATCATCCATGGCGTAGGCTATTAGGCCATATAAATTAAATTTTGAACTTGTTTTATTTATAGTATTATTTTATTTTATTTATTTTTTTATTTTTTTTATTTATTTATAAAAAAAAAAAAATTCTTTTTTTTTCCCTTTAATTTATTTACATATTTGTTTGTTTGTTTGTTTGTATGTTTGATTTTTTTTGTTATTTTATTCATTTTATATTTGTATATAGAAAATAAAAATATATTCATACAATTCCAGTCACGCATCATGCATACACATTCATACTTGGGAGCCTGAACCTAAGGCAAAAACTAAAGTCATTAGTCAGGGGAAGTAGGGGACAAAAATGATACATACATATAATGGGGGAGGATACGTACGAATACGTATTTACAATAAACGTGGGGAATAGTGCATGACATTCACGCTAGACACATAATCATTCATTCAAAACATATTTATAATAAAAGAAAGTGCAGTATATACAAAGTGTCAATAATAAAAAAGAAAAACATTGGAATATACAAGTAAGTCATAACTCTTTGATTAAGTTGGTCTCGGCCAGGAAAATCATCAGGTTATCGACCACATCCGGATGCTGGTCACCCAGAAGGGTGGTCTGCGTCATCGGAAGGCGGCGGGCCTCACAGCAGGCTGCGAGGGACCGTCGCGCCTCCCGATAACGCACACAGTGAAGCAGGATGTGGTCGATAGAGAGGGTAGTGTGGCAGGTGATGCATTGGGGTGGGAAGGCGTGGGCGATGTAGGGGAGCATGTGGGTGGGTAGGGTGCAGCCCATCCTGAGGCGTCCGAGGACCACCTCCTGACGCCTTGTGGGGCGGTTGGAGGAAGCCCAATCGCCCAGGATGGGTTTTACTGTGGTAAGATGGAGGTTGTCCCAGTGACTTTGCCACAGGAGGTAAACTGATGATTTTGCAGCCGAGAGACATGACTGCAGATCGCGACGGAGGTTCCACGCTCCCTCGAGCTCTGCAGCGGACCTAGCCAGCATGTCAGCCTGCTCATTCCCGTAAATATGCGAATGACCAGGCACCCAAAACAAAGAGAAAGACTTACGGCGTAAATTTGGCTTATTAATGATATTGCCTTGGATTTCATTGGCATCCGTGCGCCCTGACTCTATCGCCTGAAGGGCTGACATAGAGTCCGTGAAAATGACAATTACGTTATGATTTGAATTTAGTGCATAGTCTATGGCTTTATCAATCGCAAAAAGTTCTGAGGAAAACACCGATGTATGAGAAGGTAGACGGAATCTGAGGGCACATTCACGCGACCAAACACTAGCACCCACACATTCACTCGACTTGGAGCCGTCAGTGTACAGGTGGAGCGAGGGAGGGAGGCTAGCGACGAGAGCCCGGAAGTGATATCCTATCTCCACTTCGGTCATGGCAGGCTTGTGCTTGGGTAGCCATTTTGTAATGGTGGTGGCTTTGGGCTCCCAAGGGGCTTTATTTGGTAGCACCATCTGGTCAACACCGTCAAGGTCCACCTCACACCTCTGGCATAAAATGTGAAGGCGGACCGCTAGTGGACGGTGTCGACCAGCGTGGAGATGGTGGTGCTGTTGAATCATGTTAGCTGCCATGATACCGAGTGGAGTCTTCCGGGCCGTTGACAGGCCGTATGCCAGTAATAGGCCGTCCCGTCGCACACTTAGTGGTGGTATATTGGCCTCAACCTCCAAACGCCCCACGCGTGTACACCGTAGGGCTCCAAGACACATTCACAGACATGCATTCTGAAATACATCCAACCTCCTCAGTGTTGCGTCCGACGCAGACCCATACACCGGTGAGCCATAGTCTAAGTGAGAACGAATTAAGGACTTGTACACCATTAATAAAGATTTTCTGTCTGCTCCCCAAGAAGTACCTGATAGGTATTTTAGGACATTGACTTTTTTATGGCAACGAACTAGTAAATTATTTATGTGTGTTTTCCAATTGAGTCTGCTGTCAAAATGCAGACCCAAGAACTTAACTGAATTTTGAAACGGTATCGGCTGACCTTGAAGAGAAATATGCAAAGCGGGAATTTTACGTTGAGTGAAAACTACACCGATACACTTTGGAACAGAAAACTTAAATCCCCACAGAGAGGCCCACTGTTGGACGGAGTCAAGAGCAATTTGAATCCGTCCAGCCGAGAACTGCGCATTTGGCGACGAATGCCATAACGCACAGTCGTCAGCATAGAGCGAGTATTTAAGATTTCTTGGGACAGGAGTTGATGACAGAATATCATTAATCATTACACAAAATAATGTAGGACTAAGAACACTACCCTGTGGCACCCCATTTTCCTGGACATAAATGTCCGAGAATACGTTACCGGGAAGCTTGACAGAGAAAGTTCTGTCCTGTAAGAAATTATAAACAAAAATAGGCAAGTTACCTCTTAAACCGTGAGCATGGAGTTTCATGAGGATACCGTGTCGCTATGTCATGTCGAAGGCTTTGTGAATATCCAAGACCACTCCTATCATGAATTCTTTTTTGGCGAAAGCCACTGAAATGCAATGCTCCAGGTGCATTAAATGGTCCATCGTGCTTCGGTATTTACGAAAACCCGATTGTTGATCACTTAACACACCTTTTGCTTCTAAAACAAAAAATAGCCTTTTGTTAATCATGCGTTCCATGACCTTACAGAGACAGCTCGTGAGCGCGATAGGGCGAAACGCACTGGGGTCCGTAAGGCGACCAGTCTTTTTGGGTATTGGGATAACGTGAGCAAAGTGCCAAGATTGGGGGAAGGTATGAGTGGTCCAGATTCTATTATAAAGGGAGAGTAATTTAGTAAGTGAACTAGGGCCGAGATGTTGGAGCATGCTGTATGATATTTGATCTGGACCAGGACTGGAGCCTTTACAGGATTTCAGGGCAAGGAGGAGTTCATCCGGCGTAAACTCTGAGTTGTAATCAGTGTTTACGCCTCCTGTGGCAAAGTTTGGGACAGTTTGTTCTGCTGCCTCCTTCCGGGGAAGGAAGGCAGGGTGGAACGAGGCGGAGCTACTCGCCTGTTCAAACTGCCGGGCTAAGGTGTTGGCAATAGCTGGGGGGGTGTCTGTAACATCCCCGTTGGTGATGAGTGTGGTTATCGGAGTGGTTGTTTTTTTCCCGCTAAGGACATGGACTGTGTTCCATACCTGTCCTAGCGGGGTTGTACGGCTTACTGATGACGTGAACTCTCTGAAAGAGCCCCTCTTAGCTTGAAGGATGACTTTCCTTGCCTGAGCCCTTGCCTTTTTATAGGCCATGAAATTAGCTTGACTGGGCTGCTGGCTGAAATACCTGTATCGCCTATTACGCTCACGAAGTGCTTGTCGGCAATCCGTTGTCCACCATGGAACTCCATGCTTTGTGTGAATTGTAGAAGTTTTCGGAATACATGCCTCAGCGGCGTGTAAAATGGATTGTGTTGCGTTGCTAGTGAACTCTCTCCACCAATACCGCCTTTTATACCCAACTTTGAATCCATGATCCACTCAACCAAACCCAAAACAAAGCCGAAACCCAAAACATTTGAATCTCCCTAAGACACACTTCACAACAGCCCGAACGAGAAGCTAAGACAACCACAATTTAATCTGACTATTGTTAATATACGCATTTTAACAATACAATAACGAACATTAATAGTTTCAAAGTGCATAACATAAAATTTGAATAGGAGATAGGAAGAAATTGGCTTACGAATAGAGTGATGGAGGAATGGAATAGACTTAGTGAGTTGGTGGTTAGAGCGGATGCAGTAGAGAGTTTTAAGAGAAGATTAGACAAGTGTATGTATAGGAATGATAAGTGGACATAGGTTAGGTTAAGTTAGGTTAGGTTGAGTCATAGACTACACTATACTTGACTGGACACTCGAAATCGGACCTTTTGTAAACAGGCCCTGTAAGTGCTGGTGCTAGGGGAGGACTGTGTAGCTAGTTGGTTGACTGGAGAGAGAAAACTCGACTCCAGTTGAAGTTATTTTATTATCAAAAATATGGTATTAATAAACAAAATGTAAATTCTAATAATAAATACATAAATGGTGTATGCGCCCTGTCCGAGGACAGAGCGTGACAAGTTGAAGTTGACGGGATGGTTTGCAGCACAACAAAATACATAAACATAAAAGCAAAAGAAAAACATAAATAAAGAAACATAATGAGTACATTGAAATAAAGAGAATAATGAAAATTATGAAAATAAAAGGTTTATAATAGTTGTAGCTAGAGAACGGGGGTACCACACGTACCACACGTCTTTTAAGGGAAAACCGCTACAATACTCCCCCCCTTAGTGACGAGGAAGGAGGAAAGATGTCCTGTGGTTTGCCTGGGACCAGTGTTGAATGTGTTGAGTGGAGTCCATAAGGCTGGCGATGACCGTACGACTGCGGGTGGTAACACGGCAGAAGGAAGGCAGGGAGCCGGAGGTCAAGTGCCAAGCCACCATTGAAGCTTGACAGGGCAGGTGCAGGTGTTGGGTCCATTCTGACGTCCTCCCCAGTTGTACCGTGAAGTCGCTGCCAGGGTGAGAGAGGTCGTGAAGCTGACGGAGAGATGATTTGCATCTGTGGTCCGTGTCAGCTGTGAGAGCGACCTTGACGCCTGGGAGTGTAAGACGACACGGCAGTGGGAGAGGGCGTCTGCTGGAGTGTTGTCTGCACAGAACTGCCTGAAGACTATGTGGTCGTGGTGGAGAGTAGAGTAATCCACAGGGCGATGTATAATCCACAGGGCGGTGAATAATCCACAGGGCGGTGAGTGTTGAAGTTGGTCACTTTAACGCCGCGAGGCGGGGGGCAGGGATTGAACATTAATTTGCACTGAGGGTGCAAAGGGGTGTTGAAGACACAGAAGCGCATTGTGGGCGCTGGGGTTGGTGATGACGCATGAAGGCGTCAGAGGTGCGCAAGAGGCGGCTGAAGACGCAGTAAGGCGTCTGAAGAGGCATAGGCCGCGCTAAACGCGCATAGGCCGTGCCGTAGACGCAGTGACGGCGTCTGAAATGGCACAGAAGGTGCCAGGGTGGGTGGGAGGGGATAACCTCATAAGTGGCAAATTACACAGAAGTGTAATTTTCTCCTGACCTTAGGCTCAATCCTGCGAACACCATAGAGGAGGCAGGGCTTTTTGCCAAAAGGAGTGATCTAGCGAATAAGTCAAATGACTCAGGCCATCTCACTGGGAGAAATGTGCTCTTTTATAGCACAGGCTATATGCCACTTACAACCATAGCTAGTCACTCTGGGTCACCAATTGTAAGTGCTGGTGCTCGGGGAGGACTGTGTAGCTAGTTGGTTGACTGGAGAGAGAAAACTCGACTCCAGTTGAAGTTATTTTATTATCTTTTTTTTTTTTTTTTTTAAAGGTTTATTATGTAATAATGTACAATTATACATGGCACATATATACAAATGTACATATTACACAAAGCGGGGAGCCCGCCGGTGTAGTAGTGAGTCAAGACACGGCGGTGTGTCCCGCACGTGGCTTGTCTGTTACTGGTGGGTGGTGGCGGTCCTCACCACCCGTCGCCCGGCTGGGCGCGGGCGGCGATCAGCGCGGGGGGGGTGCTGTTCGCAGCACCTTCAGCAGCACATTTGTTGGTGTGCGGCGGACCAACTGGGCAGCACTTGCCTCTCGTGCCCTCAGTAGGGCGCCTCGTACAGGGTGGGCGGCGGGCGCTGGCTCTGGCCTGAGGCAGGCGGTGGCTGGGCAGGAGAGGAGGTAGTGCACCAGTGGGCGCCGGGAGCGGCCGCCGCAGTGCTCGCACCTCCCCGCCACAAAGTCGTCGTGTAGCTCTTCCCGCGTGCAGTAACCCAGCCTGACACGCTGCAGCAGCACGCCGTCTGCTCTGGGCTGGTGGTGGGCGGCGTCCAGTGGGCGGTAGGCGGTGGCTGCAGCATACCACGCCGCTTGCTTCTTGGACGCCTCCCATTCCTGGTGTTGCTGGTGGGCGTTGTGGGCGGCCATGCGCTTGGCCTGCGCCTTGAACTGCTGCAGGCTGGGGCGCACGGTCCAGGTGATGGTGGGGCCGTGGGCGGCTCCCTTGGCGGCCTCGTCGGCAGCCTCGTTACCGCACACGCCCACGTGGCTGGGAATCCAGTGGAGCTGGACCCGCCTGCCCTGTGCTGCCAGGTCCTGCAGGGTGCCCAGGATGGTGGTGGTGAGGTGGATGTTGTCCCTGGTATGGGCGTGGGCGTGCTGCAGCGCTTGCAGCCCCGACCTGGAGTCCGTGTGTATCACCACTGTGGCCTCCCGGCGGAGCAGAGCGTGCTGAAGGGCGTGCAGGATCGCTACCAGTTCCGTCTGGAGGGTGGAGCAGTGGTCTGACGTCCTCCACGCCCGCGTCAGACCGCTCGTGACGAAGGCGGCGCCGGACCTCCCGCTGTCGGGATCGACGGAGCCGTCGGTGAAGTAGATTGCGCTGCCCGGCTCCGTGACCTCAGACATGGATCTAAGGGCGTGTTGGCGTAGCTCCTCGGTGAGGCAGTGCACCTTGCTGGCGGGCAGCTGTGTGACGGTGAAGTCGGCGGCGGGGAGCTCCCATGGTGGTGGTGGAGTGTAGGCAGGGTGGGGGGTGTCAGGGTCACACCACAGCCAGTTCTCCGCCTGGCTGAGGGTGGTGGCTGCTAAGGTGACGTTTATGAGCCACCTGTTGTTGCGCAGACACTCGATACCCTGCGCCATGACCACCCGGAGTCTCTTCTGCGCCACGCCCTCCACGTCGCGCTGGAGCACTCTGGCTACCCGGCAGGCCACGATGCACTTCACCCTGGCGGTGAGGGGCATCAGGTGGGCCTCGCTCTGCATGACACAGGCGCTGCACCACCTCGGTGCCCCCAACATGGTCCTCATGGCGGTGTTCTGCACCACCTCCAGGCGCTGCTGCTGCTGCCGGGGCAGCGCTACGAGGACAGGTGCACTGTAATCCACCAGGGAGCGCACTGCCTGCAGGTAATAGAGGCGGAGGACGGGGAAGGTGGCCCCCGCGCTCGGCCGCGTCATCGCCCTCATCAAGTTGAGCCGGGCCTGCGTCCGTTCCCTCAGGTATGTGACGTGCTGCGTGAAGGACAGCTGCCTGTCCACCCACACCCCGAGGTACTGGTAGGAGTCGGTCCAAGCCAGCCCGACTCCCTGGACGCTCAGCAGCTGGCCGGCAGGCGTGGGAGTCTTGATGGCCATGGCCCGGGACTTCACTGCCGAGATCTTGAGCCCCAGCTCTTCGCACTTGGCGGTGATGAGGTGCAGCGCCACTTGAGTCCGCGCGAGCTTGTCACCACGCCCGGTGACGACAAGGGCGAGGTCGTCAGCGTAGCTGAGGAGGATGGTTCCTTCCCGGAAGGGGAGCGCCACCAGCTGCTCCATCAGCACGTTGAAGAGGAACGGGCTGAGGATGCCGCCCTGGGGCGTCCCGTTCTCGAAGGTCAGGTAGGGAGACTTGTGGCCCTGGAACCTCACACGGGCCTGGCGCTGCTGAAGGTAGTCCTGGAGCCAGCCCAGCAGTCTCCCTCGGATGCCCTTCCTCACAAGGGCGGCGAGTATGGCGTGGGGGCTGGCCAGCTCGAAAGCCTTCTCGAGGTCGAGGAAGACTACGATGGTGGGCTGATTGTTGGCGTGAGCCAGGAGGGTGATGAGGCAGTCCGCCGTGCTCATCCCCTTGGTGTAACCGAACACGTGGGAATGCAGACTTCCCACGCTCCACTGTAGGCGACTCAGCACCATCCTCTCAGCTGTTTTTCCAGTGCAGCTCAGGAGGGAGATTGGCCTGAAGGCGGTGGGATCCTTCGGCTTGGGGATGGGCTGGATGTCTGCGACCTTCCATGAGGGCGGCAGGCGGCCTGCCTGCCACGACGCGTTGACAAGGGCCAGCAGCGCGGCGTCCCCGGCGGGCCCAGCGTGTGCCAGCATGGAGTACCGCACTCCGTCGGCCCCCGCCGCTGTGTCACGCCCACGCTTCGCCCTAGCTAGCTCCTCGAACGTGAAGGGCTGGTCCGTCGCGTGCGGCTGGTCCCGCGCCTCCCTGACCTCCTCGTCGCGCTGCGGGCGTAACTGCTGCTGGAGGTGGCGGGTGTGGGGAGGGAGCTGCTCGCTGGAACTCCTCGCTGTGAAGCAGTTCACCAGCCGATCAGCCTCTTGCTGTGGGCGTGGGTGGGCGGTTGGGCGGGTCGGGGCAGCGCCTGAGGCCTTCCTGAAACACCGCCACAGCTGGCCGAGGGAGGTGTGTTGGCTGAAAGAGGCGCACCACTCCAGCCACTTTGCCTCCCTGGCGCTCAGGGACACCTGCCGCGCACGGGCCACCACGTCCTGCAGGAGCCGCAGGTTGGTGGCAGTCGGGCGCTTCTCGTACAGCCTCCTGTGGACGTTGACGCGGTGATTGTGTTCCCGGACCTTCTCGTTATAAAACCACCAGTCCGGGCGCCGGCGGCGGTTCGAGGCGGTCCTGGGCATGGCCGCGTCTGCTGCACCCTCTATGGCTGCTGTGAGGTCCCTCTCCTGCTGGTGCAGGTCCATGGGCGGCACGTACGTGGACCACCACTCGTCGAGGGCGGCTTGGAACTTGGTCCAATCCGCCCTCCTGACGTTCCACTGCGGCGGCGGGGGAGGGGGTACTGGTGGGGCCACAGTGAGGGTGGTGAGGGTCCCGTAGTGGTCGCTGGTGAGGGTGGGGTGGACCCGCCAGGTGGCGCCGGGCAGTATGTCGCCCGACACCAGCGTGAGGTCAAGCCGCCCCCCCCGGACGTGCGTGGCCTCCCCGGTGTTGAGGAGGTGGACGTGAGGGAGTTCCTCGAGCAGGTCGGCTAGGTGGCGCCCAGTCGCGTTGGTGGGCGACACAGAGTGCAGCACCGGGTGGTGGGCGTTGAAGTCGCCCGCCACAAGGAGGCTGGAGTGGGAGGCGAGGGAGAGCAGTTCCCCCGCCTCCAGCAGGTATCGCTGGCTCCTGTATACGTTGTATACGATGAGAGGGAGGGGCCCCAGCTGCAGCTCCAGTGCCAGGACCTCCACGCCGTCCCCACAGTGCACGGGTGTGGCGATCCTGTTGTGCGGGATGGTGCTCCGTATGAGGGCTGTACAGCCACGCCCGTTTTCGTCGCCGGCCGGAAGCGAGTGGAGAGTGTAGCCTGCCACTCGCCACTCAAACTCGGCCGATGTGAGCGTCTCCTGCAAGAGAACCAGGTCCAGGTTCTCCTGGAAGATGGCTTGCAGTACCTGGTGTTTCTTGGGGCGGAGGCCCTGCACATTCCACTGCAGCACCCTCAGCGTGGGCGCCGGCGCGTGGGCTGGGTGGGCGGTGCTTTCACTCCGCACCTCCATCTTGGTTGTGGGCGTGCGGTGGGTGGAGAGGGTGTTGGGTGGGCTCCCTCGTCGTTGAAGGTGATGGTGGGGGCTGGAGGGCGCCCCCTGAGACGTCGGTGAGCATCTCTTCGTGGAGGAGTGCTTCGAGGTCCTGCTCGGTGATGGCTGCGGTGCCCTGCCGGCGGTCAAGCAGCCTCTTTACCAGTCGCACCACACACACAAGGATGACGTCTACAATGGCGTTGCCCTCTTCATTCAGTCCCTCACCGTGGCCAGAGGGTCGAGACTCTGTCGGTGGTTGGGCATTGGGCAGCGCCGTGGGCTGCTCCTCGACGAGGCGGGCGTGGTGGGCGCGGTCCCTGCGTCCCCCCCTCCTCTGTGGCTGGGGGACCCAGGAGGTGGGAGGCTGGGTGGAGGTGTGGGCGGAGTTAACGGTTGTGCGGCTGCTGGTCGCTGCCTGCCCCTCCCCCTGCCCTCCCTCGACCTGTCCTGAGCCGGGCCGTTGAGGGGTGGGGGGCGGGTGGGAGGCCGGCCTGTCTGGTGGCGTGGGAACAAAGCGTCGTCTGCCTTGTTGCTGGGGGGGTTCCCTCTGCTGCTGCTGCTGTGGTAGTCTGCTCGCTGCCTGCCACTCCCCCTCCCATGGTCCGCCCTGACGTGTGCCGGGCCGGCCAGGGGTGGGGGGTGGGTGGGTGACCCATTCTGACCTGGCTGGTGGTGGCGCGGGAACAAGGTGGCGGTTTCTCTGTTGCTGGGGGTGGCCATGTGGTTCCCTCTGCTGCTGCTGCTGCTGCTGCTGGTGTCCCTGTGGCATCCTCCTCATGCGTTCGGGGCACTTCACGTTCCACGCGTGGTGCCCCTTGGTGCAGTTAGGGCACCGTGCCGTGGTGACCTCGCTGGCCTTGTGGCGATCGATGCACTGCTCCGTGGGGTGCGCTTGGCTGCATACGCCACACCTGACGGGGTGTTGGCACGTGGCCTGGAGGTGCCCGAAGCGCTGGCACTTGTAGCACCTCACAGGCTCACCCTGGTAGGGACGCAGGGCATAGCGGCCCCAGCTGCCCAGGTCCAGCTTGGGGGGCGGCGGCCCCTCGTACACCAACAAGATCTGCCTCGTGGGGACCTTGTCTCTGTGCGCCCGAAGCCGTGTTGCCGAGAGCACGTGGGGGTGGGCCTCGACAGCCTGGAGGGGGAGGGTGATGGGGTAGCGCTCCAGCACCACCTTGTGCCTCTTCACGCTGGGGTCGAGCAGGATCACACGGTCCCCTTCCTCGGCGAGGCGGCGCAGCAGGGCCTCCGACCAGTCGTCCTTCGGGGTGAGGACGTATTCGCTGGTGAGCGTGGGGCGTACGTTTATACGCAGGGCAGGGTGCGCGCTCTCCAGCTCCGTTACAGTCTGGTATGCACTGGTGGTGTCGTGCTGGTGCACAAGCTTGAACTTGGGCCGGGGGCTTCGTCGGGAGTTCGAGACCATTTCCCAGCCTCCCTCGTCCTCCTGCTGGGCCTCGGTCTGGGGGCTCTCGTCGATAACGAGGCGACCGCTATCATCGCTGGGGGCCTCCTCTGCGTGGGAGAACTCCGGCTCCAAGCTGCGGGCGGTCCTCTTCGGCGTGGAGGTCTCCGCCGGTGATGCTGAAAGTGAGCGGTTCAGCGTCCGCTTAACCCCTGGGGTGGCTACGGGCGCCAGCCCTTGCACTGCACTGGTCACTGAGGTCATGGTGGCGTTGCAAGGCACACACTATCACTGTTACTGAGGGCATGGAAGCGAGGGCACGTGTCACTCACTAAGCGCGTCGGACATGCGAGTTCACAACAAAATCGTGGGGTGGTGGTGGTGGAGTGAGAGCGTCGTGAGAGCTTACAGCCAACACGTCCTCCCTCTCTCGCGACCCGCGCGCAACTCGTATTTTATTATCAAAAATATGGTATTAATAAACAAAATGTAAATTCTAATAATAAATACATAAATGGTGTATGCGCCCTGTCCGAGGACAGAGCGTGACAAGTTGAAGTTGACGGGATGGTTTGCAGCACAACAAAATACATAAACATAAAAGCAAAAGAAAAACATAAATAAAGAAACATAATGAGTACATTGAAATAAAGAGAATAATGAAAATTATGAAAATAAAAGGTTTATAATAGTTGTAGCTAGAGAACGGGGGTACCACACGTACCACACGTCTTTTAAGGGAAAACCGCTACAGCCCTACGGCAGATTTTTAGAAAAATAAAATAAAATACTTAGAATTAAGATATAAACCTCAAATAAAAAGCAAACACCTCAGAGTGATGTAAAGAATATGTTTATGAGCAACAAAAACAAATTAGTCAACATACGTCATCGGTGGGCGACAATTATTAAATCCTAAGAAACCAAGAAAAACACAAAATTTGCAATAATTTCCAGGAATATTAGAATTTCAATCTGAAAACACTTACATGCATAGCCCATGTAGTCTATATTAATATGCAATACCATAGAATGCACCATACGTGACTGTGCACTCGAAATCGGGTCTTTCGCAAATGTGTTCTGAGCCGATTTTTTGTTTGTTTTATTTGAATAAAATACTTAAAATCATCATAGAAACCTCAAACAAAAAGCAAACACCACAGAGTGATGTGAAGAATATGTTTATGAGCAACAAAAACAAATTAGTCAACATACGTTATCGGTGGGCGACAATTATTAAATCCTAAGACACCAATAAAAACACCATATTTGCAATAATTTCCATGAATATTGGAATTTTAAACTGAAAACGCATACATACATAGCTAATGTAGTCCATACTAATATACATGCATGCTTGAAATAAGATTTGAAACTATTTCCAAATGTTCTGTTTGTTTCTACGTTTTCACTGAGCATGGTAGGATACACAACACCTTAGTGTTGAGAGAGTAATTGTAAAATATAACCAAAACTTGAACACAACACCCTAAGTCACTCGTAATCAATTCACTCATACTCATACTTCACTCATACTTTCATATACCCATAAATAACGTCAAGAAGAAAGAAACGTAACATTCCTAATCAACTTACGATGTTTGCTGAGTGTCATCGAGAGAGCGTTTCTCAGAGACTGTGTAAAATAACTCCATTGTAATTCCTTATTGGTGATGGTCTCTAGTCAGCTTGTTGGTTTCATTGCCTCCTCATCCTCTTCTATCTAGCAATGTTCTTTCCAATGATCTTATCACCATACATCACTTTCCCAGCGTACGTACTTTTCCTTTTATCCTGCCATGCACAGTGAAAACTTAGAAAACAAACAAAATATTTGGAAATAGTTTCAAATCTTATTTCAAGCATGATTCAGAGTATACAATAGAAGCTGATGAAGCTACGGTTACACTAGGTATTGCTAACGCTAGCCTGGCTTCCGTTTTTTCTGGATTTACGGTGATACGACTACCAGTCTGGTCACACACGTAGAAGAACTAACCTTGTGGAATCAGCTGATCATAACAACAACACAAGCCGTTATGGAGGAAGCACTTCTCTTCTTCTTCTTCTGCTCATGAACATTTTCCATGAGACTTATAATAGCGTCATGGGACCAATGAATTGAACAATTTATGTTGTTGACCTTTGTAAAGGATTGTTTTGGTCTTCTTCTTCTTCTTGTGATCTCTTTCGCCTTTTGCCTTTCGCGCCACGAATTGTTGTGAAAAATTCATTCCTAAGCCGATATAACGATTATATGACATTTGATTACAATCAAATCATATTCAGGAATGGTGATTTCACAATATGTGATGTTTTATTACAGAAATTATTGCGAATTTGCCAGAAATTTTTGCTATAAACAATATGCTTTATGCACAACTCCCACACGATTTTTCACTCAAACTTGTAATCTTTATGTTAATTTCCTATTTGCAAAAGTTGTAAAATAATTTTTTATGTTCAGCCATGGTTCAGCAATCATTACTGATTGTAAAGACATGAAATACAATGTCCTAAGTAGAATATGAACTGATATATGAAGTATTATCTGTCATCACTCATAGCAGCGGAATCTATAGGACCGAAATGTAATATCGTCTGTCAGCGATTATCGCGAGTGTCCAGTCAAGTATAGTGTAGTCTATGGTTGAGTTTATACATTATACAGTGATTGCCTCGTGTGGGTCTGCTGGCCTTTTACAGCTCCCTTAGATTCTTATGTTTTTATGTTCCTCCTCCTCCTCCTCCTCCTCCTCCTCCTCCTCCTCCTCCTCCTCCTCCTCCTCCTCCTCCTCCTCCTCCTCCTCCTCCTCCTCCTCCTCCTCCTCCTCCCAGGACTCGTATTCTTGGAGAGTTTCCAGGGGGCGCTCTATTATAATTCCTAGGGAACCTCTAACCACGAAAATTTCTAACAGATACCAGGTACTCAGCACGTCTCAGGAAGGGATTGGAGGGACAAGGCTCCCAGCCTCCTCCTCTTCCACCACCTCCTCCACCTCCTCCTCCTCCTCCTCCTCCTCCTCCTCCTCCTCCTCCTCCTCCTCCTCCTCCTCCTCCTCCTCCTTCTCCTCCTCCTCCTCCTCCTCCTCCACCTCCCCCTACCCTAGAGGTGCTCTTAGAATCCCTAGAAAACCACTAACACAAAAGACTTTTAACACATTCCAGGTGATCGGATCGACACAAGAGGAAACAGGAGAGACAAGGTTGGTGGGTGACTCCATCCTACGTGGGCAGCTGATTGAGTTCAGTGGACGCGCTCCAAATAACAGAAAGCGTTACTGTATTCCAGGAGCCAGGCTTGACGATATAACAGATGTATGCGAAGAGGTCACCAGCGACGCAGACAATAACACTCTTTTTATCATCCACGCAGGAACAAACGATGTGTCATCCACAAGACCCGAGGAGTTGCTTGAAAAGTACAGGAAGATGATCCGCCAGTACAGGACAAAGTCTAATAACATTGTTATTTCAGGCATTCTTCCCAAGATAGATGCTGAACCGAGGTTCTACGGCAAGGCGCTCATCATCAACCACAGACTCGAATCCCTCTGTTCACAGGAAGGTGTTGACTTCCTAAACCTGTGGGATGACTTTTACAATAACCCACTTCTTTTCCAGTACGACGGACTGCACCTGAACAGTGTTGGGCATGCTCGCTTTGGCAGACTTTTCAGTGATAAAGTTTTTCTTTATAGGTCAAAAAACGCCGAGCGGACGAGAGCAGCAAAGACATCATAGTTTCTCCGTGTAATGCCACCACTGAGCCAAATAATAATGTCACAGCTGATCCAATTACTAACGTCACCACTGATCCTAATGCTAATGACGCTACTGATCCGAATATTAAAGTTTGTTATGTAAATGCTCGCAGCATCAGAAATAAATTCACTGATCTTGAAGCTCTCGCCGCAATGGATCAGTACCATATCATAGGAGTCACAGAATCATGGTTAGACACGTCGAACAGAGATTACATTGCAGAATTTCAGTTATCCGGTTATACAATTTTTAGCTGTGAAAGAGAAAACAAAATTGGCGGTGGTGTAATCCTATATATTCACAGCTCGCTCCACCCGATCTCCCTTAAAACAGAACCCATCAACGGAGTGGACACAGTTTTCATCGAATTAAAGAGTAACTCGAGCAGAAAAATACTTGGATTGATTTACAGACCACCAGGAAGACCCGCTGAAATTGACCGTTTGCTTTTCGAATCAATCTCCGAAACAATTAGTCAATGTGAAACAATCATTATGGGCGATTTTAACTTGCCAGTAACGAGATGGGGAAATCCGTTAAGATCACATGCAGGACACGACCTGTACACGAATTTATTAGAGAGCGAATTACATCAACACGTTCATGAACCGACGCGCGACTTAAATACCCTTGACCTCATTCTTTCAACAAGCGAAGAGATAGTCAGCAACGTAAATGTTGGCCCAGTTTTCAGCTCAAGCGACCATCGGATAATTACGTTCAACTTGAAAATGAAGGAAATAAAAGTAAATGACAGTAAGGAGAGGGTACCAAATTATCAAAGGGCAAATTTCACCAGAATGCGGACAATTCTAGAAGACACTGACTGGAGTGAACTGTTGTCAGAGTCAGAATCAGATATTGATAGGTCATGGGAGGCCTTTACCACAAAGCTGAACGAAGCTATTAGAGTATGTGTACCGTATCGTTACAGACGTTCAGCAAGGAAGAATAAACCAAAATGGTGGAACGATGAGATAAAAAACAGCCTCTCTCTCAAAAAACACGCGTACGATAAGTATATATCAACTAAAAACCAAGATGACAAAGTTGAGTTTGACAGAGTTCGTCGCGAAACTAAGAGACTAATAAAGCGCAGCAAGAATAACCTTGAAGAATATATAGCGGAATCATGTAAATCTAATCCTAAAGAATTTTATAGTTTTGTTAAGAGTAAAAAAGCCCTTACCTGTAATATCGGTCCACTTACTAAAGGACAAGGAAATCACACAAACGACGAAAATGAAATGGCTACAATCCTAAACAACTTTTTTGCATCCGTATTTACAGAAGAGGATTGTTCATCGTTTCAACCACTCGAGACTAGAAGAACCGAAAACTTCTTAAATGATTTACTCATCGTAGAAAATGACGTTGAACAAAAAATCGATAAGATGAAAACTAATAAAACCCCTGGACCAGATAAACTTTCCCCGAAAATCTTGAAAGAGGTCAAGCATCAGATCAGTAAACCGCTTGCAATCATATTCAATAAATCCTTAAGGATTGGTAAAGTTCCATCAGATTGGAAACGTGCTAATGTAACCCCAATCTTCAAAAAGGGAGACAAGTCACAACCCGGAAATTATAGGCCAATCAGTCTGACGTCAGTAGTATGTAAATTAATGGAGACAATCATTCGTGACAATATGGTGAAATTCCTTGAAGACAACGATATAATTAAACCCTCACAACATGGTTTCCGTAATAAACGTTCATGTCTAACTAACTTATTAGACTTCTTTTACAATGTTTTTGACATGTACGATGAAAGCAGAGCAGTAGATATCATATATCTGGATTTTCAAAAGGCCTTTGATAAAGTTCCCCATCAACGATTGCTTAACAAACTAAAGACTCACGGTATCTCTGGTAGCATCTACAATTGGCTTCAGGACTGGCTCTCTGAACGTAAACAGAGAGTAGTCTTAAACGGTGTCTCCTCTCAATGGTTAAACGTAAAAAGTGGCGTACCACAGGGTTCAGTACTTGGCCCTATTTTGTTTCTGATATATGTTAATGACATAGATGATGGGATCTCATGCAAAATATCAAAATTCGCTGACGATACGAAAATTGCCAGTAAAGTAACTTCGACAAGTGACAGAGAAGTCTTACAATCAGACCTTGATCGACTAACGTCTTGGGCCAATAAATGGCAAATGAAATTTAACGTTGATAAATGTAAGGTACTACATATCGGAAGAAATAATGATCACGTTCAGTACCAAATGAATGGAAAACTACTTTCTGCAGTGAACAAGGAAAAAGATCTAGGAATCACAATATCAAGCGATTTAAAACCCAGTCAGCATTGCTCAGAGGTAGTTAAAACCGCTAACAGATTGGTCGGCTTTATTGGGCGTACTTTCGAAAATAAATCAGAAAAAGTCATATTAAAACTGCATAATTCACTAGTACGACCTCATCTTGAATATTGCGTACAGTTCTGGTCCCCATATTACAGAAAGGACATTGACAAACTGGAAAGAGTCCAGCGTAGAATAACGAAAATGATTCCAAGGCTGAAAAATAAACCTTATGAAGAAAGACTTAAAGAATTAAACTTATTCAGCCTCGAAAAACGAAGGATGAGAGGAGATTTAATTGAAATGTTCAAGATAATTAAAGGATTTGATAATATCAATGCAGAAGATTACATTACTTTTGATCGATCAAATATAACAAGAAGACGTCATACTTTTAAGATTACT
>JAXIVD010000570.1:0-7500 GCA_036785275.1 Cancer borealis | reverse complement strand
CTTCTTCTTCTTCTTCTTCTTCTTCTTCTTCTTCTTCTTCTTCTTCTTCCTCTTCTTGTTATGCTTCTGCTTCTAATCCTTCTTCTTCTTCTTCTTTTTCTTCTTGTTCTTTTTCGTGTCTTACTAAAAAAGTTTTCCTCCTTTTTTTCCTAGTAATTATTGACTTGTCTTCTTTACCACAGTCAGTCTCTTCTCCATCCTCCTCCTCCTCCTCAAATACCTGCACTCTTTCCTCCCCCCTTTCCTTTCCTGTGCTACCCCCCCTTTTTTTTTTTTTTTACATATAACTCCTCCTCCTCCTCCTCCTCCTCCTCCTCCTCCTCCTCCTCCTCCTCCTCCTCCTTCTCCTCCTTCCTTTGCTTGCCTCAGAACTTGGGGTGAGATTCCAGGAAAACTTCTTACCGGTATATTTTAAGGTATATCTAGGTTTTCTTTCTTTTTTTCTTTCTTCCTTTCTTTCTTTCATGATTTTTGTTTTGTTATATGTGCTTTTTTCTTCCCGTTCTTATCATCATCATCATCATCATCATCATCATTTTTTCATACATAGGAATATATAGAGCAAAAAGCAAACAACACCACCATACTTTTTTTTTATTATCCTAACGAGGCTGTTTGGATGACCTAAAGGAATGTTATGTAGCCTATATTTTCTTTTCTTTTAGGTCTTCTTTCCCACTTTCAAATGTATTTTATTTCCTTCCGCCTTCGTTTTGCAATCCTTCCTGTCTCTTTTTTTCCTTGTTTTCTCATCTGTTTCCCAATACTTGTCTGTGTGTGTGTGTGTGTGTGTGTGTGTGTGTGTGTGTGTGTGTGTGTGTGTGGTGTGTGTGTGTGTGTGTGTGTGTGTGTGGGTGGGTGTGTGTGTGTTAATGGTGTCAGTTAATGTGGTTATACTCGTTTATTTCTTTTCCCCTAAAGGAGTGAAATGAAAATTTTCCTATTATCCTTTGCGCTGTATCATATGAGATAGGGATAACTGATAGCAATTCGGTTTAGAAGGAGAAGGAGGCGGAGGAGGAGGAGGAGGAGGAGGAGAAGGAGGAGGAGGAGGAGGAGGAGTGGAAATGGAAACAGGAAAGGAGAGAGATAAAGGAAAAGAGAATGGTAGCAATTTTTCGTTATTTTTCTTTTACTATTTTTGTTCTTTTAAATTTTATCCTTTTTCCTCCTCCTTTTCCTCCTCCTCCTCCTCCTCCTCCTCCTCCTCCTCCTCCTCCTCCTCCTCCTCCTCCTCCTTCTGATGCAACACTTCTCAGCTCTTGTGAACGTTGTACGAAATAAAAAAAATTTTCATTTTCTTTACAACTGTTATTATTACTATCTTTAGCTTTGTATCAAGGTCAACAGGTGTGTGTGTGTGTGTGTGTGTGTGTGTGTGTGTGTGTGTGTGTGTGTGTGTGTGTGTGTGTGTGTGTGTGTGTGTGTTTCTCTGTTCGGTTGTATGTTCTCTCTCTCTCTCTCTCTCTCTCTCTCTCTCTCTCTCTCTCTCTCTCTCTCTCTCTCTCTCTCTCTCTCTCTCTCTCTCTCTCTCTCTCTCTCTTGGCGTCACACACATAAAACAACAAGTTACGCATACGAGATACACAAAGAATACTACGATTAAGTAAGACACCTCAAAGTAAAACACAAAATATAGACCACGACCTTTTCTACTCTCAAAATAACTTTCTATAAGATTTTCATTTTCTTATTACGAGTTCTTTGTTGATATATACCACCATTCAGTCTCTCTCTCTTGTGACCCTTAGTGGTGCAGTGTTGGTGAAATTCCTTCTAGTGAGCGGCTGAGTTTGTATGTAATCACGTGCCAATGAAATGAAAGTGTTGCATCATCGTTCGCTTCACGACAACGCAATCTTTGGAAACGGGAGAGGAGGAGGAGGAGGCGCCGCCACTTGCATCCTCGCTGCTGCCATCTGTTTCCGGCAACGTAATTGATAAATATAGTTTACAAATGTTGGGATCAAGTCGTAGCAAGATTATGACAGTGATTCACTCCTCCTGTGCGTGCTCGGAGTATTTCAGTCACGTAAAAAGGAAAACATACATCGTGCCGCAGTTTAAATCAATTTATTTAGGCGGGTGAAAAAGTGTGGTGTCAAATGTACGATGATGCACTAAATCGCTCGATATCAACCTAGCGCTGGGAGGAGCTTAGAGGTAAACGATATTTTGTTCTTTACATCTATATTACAGCGTGACTGAGGCGGCATTGTTGAAAAGATCAATTACTCGGTGATATGCTTACAAATGTGTCGATCAGAAAGACTTGAAATATGATAATTTGCTAATTTTCTGAATAACTTTATTAATTCATGGGATATGGAAGATTTTGCTGTAAGATATATATTAATGAATGCATATGAATAAATTCTGAATTAATGAGAGGTTGATGTTTATTTGACTACCCACTGACTGAAGCACCCTCATTAGCAAGGGAAGAAAGGCAAGCAGCGGCAGGAGTGACGAACTGACTGGGACTTAGTGATGGTGTTCATCTACATAATACTTGAGCAAGCACGAATCATTGCGTGTTTGGTAATGGGTTGAGGAAATTAGGTAGAAAATCTAGGTAAGCTGGCAGTAAAATGATGGTAAACTCTACTAACTGCCACCATCACGTAACACCAAATAATATTCCTCGTGTACCTGACTAATATTGCAATCATTTACTTTCTCTCAATGTTGCATGACACTCGTTTAAGCAAATTCAATACGATAGCAAAAATATGAAAGTCAATGTTCCCTCCAGTACGACAAGTTCTACAACGCAGCCACAACGGCGCATTGACAAAGTAGTGCGTTCATAGATGACACCCTACAAACATAATACCATAACCGATAAATACTTCACAAACAATAACACTAATGTATAACCTAACGAAAATACAGGTGGAGCAGTAACAAAGCGAGGAAAAAATATATTAATGGAAGCTGCAGACCCCAAGCGCATATAAAGGCGGCAAGGCAACGGCGGCGCTCAGTCTGTAAGAGATGGCTGCAAGGACGTGTTCATTTGTCTCGAGAGAGCGCTAGTCAGTCTCCTGTGGCTTGTTTAAAAGAGTAAATCCTCCAAGAACACCACCCAGGAAGACATATTAGTAGTGGCTCCTCCTGCAGACCATAATTAACAAGGAAATTACATATACAAACGTGAGGAAAGACGTATTTTTGGGGCTTATTTCTCAGATTTAAGCTAAAGTCATAAGAGTAAGTGATACATAGACGCATTCCCCTCCCTCCCTCTCCCCCCCTTGATGGTGGCGTTACAGTGAGTTACAGTGAAGAAAGACAAGGCTGTAACAGTGATGGTGTGCATAACATAAACAGATAAACAGTGGAAGAAAGAGGACAAGACCTATTAATGGTTGTTGTTGTATTTCGTGTTATTTTTTTTGAGGGTGTTTACAGTGCTATAAGAACGGTTACAAGGACCATTGTGTGTTTGGTTTGAGTTGTATAAGCTTGTGTGTGTGTGTGTGTGTGTGTATGTTTCAAACGATGGTGGTGTTCAAGGAATGTTTAGTTCAATCAGTGGTTTGTATTTATTTTTTTTCGTCTCATCTCATCTTGTTTTGTTTTGTTTGATTTTGTTGGTGTTGTGATGAAGTAACGATGGTGGTGGTGTTGTCTGAGATGTTACTGGTGTGTTTCATGCCTACAACACATCGTCTGGCTGGAGAATATCTGTGTGTTGTGTTGTGTTGGGAAGGACAGTCTAAAGGATCGGTGATAGAGTGACAAATATTTGCATACATACATTTATACATCAGCTTCTTGATACCTTGGCAACGGTGAGCTGCGTATGGTGACTGTGTATGTATATGTGTACGTGTGTGTGTGTGTGTGTGTGTGTGTGTTGCCATCCATCACCACACAGAACCAGGATGCTTTTTTAAGGACTTGCTATGCCGTGTGTGGTGCTGTTTTTAATACCTAGCTGGGGTTGCCTAATGAATGAATGAATGAAGGTGTGTGTGTGTGTGTGTGTGTGTGTGTGTGTGTGTGTGTGTGTGTGTGTGTGTGTGTGTCGCCTGCTGTGAGGGCCGCGTGGGTGCTCTATTTTCGTCGGGTGAGCCGCAGCCGCATGCCACAACGGCTTGTGTCACGGCGACGGATGTGACGCTGGTATTGGCACACTCTCAGGGTGGGTGAGGGGTGAGGGTGGTGTTAGCGTGTTATTTGTGTGTTGTTTGATAAACCTTTGTGTTTGTGTATGCTAGCGGGAGTGTTGTAGTAATGGTTCTGGTGTGTTGTTGCCTTACAGGTGCAGCGTGTAGCGTGCGCGAGGCTTACGGTGCGGGAGTCGTGTAATAGTGAGTCTAGTGTTGCGTGCGTGTGTGCGTTGTAGTGCCAGTGATCAGTGATGAGTGAAGTCCAGGAATATGTGCGTCAGGGACCGAGGCTGTTGCTTCTCGCCAGACACAAGGCACTGCACGACCTGTGCCCGGCTGCCGAAACCAATACCGCCCACACTGCCGCTGCCGCCGCCGCCGCCGCCGCCGCTACGGACGGTCACAAGGACGAGGCTGTAGGGCCACCCGCACCCTCCGTTGTGGTGCGGGGTGGGGCGGGGGCGTCGGCTTGTGGGGGGGCGCTTTCTCCTACGGCGGCGCCCGGCTCCGCGCCTGCCTTCCCACCTGTGCCCACGTTGGTTGGAAACAAGTACCTGTTGACCCGCCCCTTCGATCACTCCGCCTGCCACGCCACCAACATCCACACCGGACAGAGCCTCTTGGTCAAGGTAAGCTGCTGTCTCACTCACTCAAACTTCCTGCCAGACACCCTTGGCTGTACGCAATACTCTATTTATAGAATATTCCAACTTAATAATTGGCAAACTGTTTGCCCATGCTATCCCCCCTTCACTCCCCTCCTTTCCCCAAATACCTGGCGCTGCATTAAAGTCGTGAGTGTAAAAAAGGCTTTCATGGTGTGATACGTGTTGAGGAAGGTAAAGTTAGGTGAGGCAGCTTACTAGCTTACCCACTAGGGAAGGAAGTTACTAACACGGGCTTGGATGACATGTGGGGCGGAGGGGCTTACGTTATCATATCTTGGGGAATAGACGTATTTTTGGCCTTGTTTCCAGCTCGCTCTCCCGGCCTGAGGGATAATGATGAGGCAGACCAGGTGTCACGACCTAATACTGAACCACGGACGCCTCGCTAAGGTGCATCAGGTGGCGTCAGGAAGGAGGCAGCAGCACACTGGCGCCAGGCGTGCATGTGGTGCTATCGCTGCTACAGCTGAACTCTGATATTCAGTTGTGACGCGCTAAGTTGTGAACGCTAAAGGGGAAGCTTTGTTTACGTGGCAGCTCAGGCAGAGTAACGTAAAGCAGAACGTGATGGGTTGGGGCCATGCCATGCTCCTACCCCGCGTGTGTGTGTGTGTGTGTGTGTGTGTGTGTGTGTGTGTGTGTTGCTGTTGCCGGGGGGCGCCACTTAGATATCGCAGGATGTTTCACCACCATGATAACGATAAGGAGGACGGCAGCGCCTCGGGTTATCAGGCGGGGAGGTGCAGCGAGGTGCCGCGCGGAATTGCTATAGAATGAGGACACGTCGCCATGTTGCCTTAGGTGGTGAGGTGCGACGCTCCCTGCCCCCCCTTGGCCAGGTGTGTGGTGGGCACGGCAGGGACGTGTGGGCAGGTGGTGCGCGCCGGCTGGGCCACTGGGGCCTAACACCTAACACACCCGCCGGTTCCCTGTCCTCCCTGCCCTGCCCGGCCCTGCCACACGTATACATGCCGGCGGCCAATCGCACTCCACCGCATCCCTCGTCCCCTCCCCGTGGCGGGTGTTGTCATGAGGCGTCGCCAGGGGGCTGGGGGGGAGGGGGGGAGTGTCAAGGCCTCAAGACTCATGGTTATTGAAGTTGAATAGCTGCCCCAGGTGATGCGTGGCCGTGTGGTCTGGTGTAGGTGTCCTACATGTCTGGGTCTGGGCGTGGAATGCGAGGATGGGGTAGGGGCATGATACCCCGGCCTGCCTCCTGCACGGACTGGAGGGGCGGGTGTTGGGGGCGGCGGGGACGGTAGTACTGACGCAGCGGCGTGGCTGGGGAGGGAGGGAGGGAGGGAGGGGTGGCAGGACAGGATCAGTGACCGGCAGCCCAGGTGGAGGGGAGGGGAGGGGACGTGTATGCAGGTGTTACTAACCCCCTTTACCTCTCCCTTACAGACGCTGGAAGGACGGGCGGCGCACGTGTTGGTAGCGCATCACGCCCTTATGGGAGGCTGTGAGGGCGTGCGAACCCCTATTGAAATGGTGGTGACGGCGTGCAGGCGGCGGGCGTGGGTGGTGTTCCCCGCTCATCACGGGGACCTGCATTCCTACGTGCGGGTGCGGCGGCGGCTGCGGGAGGCAGAGGCGCAGCGTCTGTTCTCCAAGGTAGCCACCACCGTCGCCGCCTGTCACGATGCAGGACTTGTTCTCAGGGACCTCAAGCTACGCAAATTTGTCTTCACCGACCCAGACAGGTTAGTTACCTTGGGGCCATCGGGGTGGGGCGCGGCCTGGCATGGGTGTTGGGGGGCGGGAGGCGGGCGGGCGGGCGGGCGTGATGTGGGGCTTCCGGCGCGTCCTGCAGCCCTTCTGTGGTCCTGTCGTCACCAGGCAACTAACCAAGAGGCGTGGCGCTGACTGTCAAGGTCACCGCCACCAGAGACCTTTATATAATGGTGGAGGGAGGTGACCCTGCAACGGAGGGTGTGGCTAAGGGCGTGGCGGGGGGCGGGGGGCCGGGTGTGGTCCTTCACCCACACCACTCAGCGCCGCGGCCCCTCAAGCACCCGCAGCCGAGGTGTGGGTGTGAAGCTTTCCCTAGTGACTGGCAGGGCGGGATGAAGACCTTCCCCGTGCAGTCTACAGGGCGTGGGGGGGGGGGGGGGACCACGATGCCGCCGTTTTATTGCCGAGATGAGGCTGAGTGGCGTGACCGCGGCTACGTCCTTGAAATTATTTTTAAGTTGTCCTGCAGATGGGAGAGAGAGAGAGAGAGAGAAGGAGAGGGAGGGCGAGGCAAGGAGGAGGAGAGGAAGGTTGAGTGAGCGTCTCATGTTGGGTCTGGTCCCTGCCGCCCTCTGCCCTCCACGTCACTCATCCTCCCTCCTTCCCTCCCCTCCCTCCCCACACACTCAGAATAGCAGACGCCCCGAAAAGGACTCTCTCTTCACTCCTTCTTCCTTAAGCCTTATTCCAAGCCACGTCCTCCTTCCTTTACAGTCTTCCTCCCTTCCTCCTTCCCTCCTTCCCTCCCTTGCTTCCACACCGTGCCGTCCTCCACCTTGCAGGAAGTAAGTGTTGAACCACGGCAAAAGTGTGAATGGAATGGAATGGAGGAGGAGAAGGAGGAGGAGGAAACAACGGCAGTGAAGGACATGCAGGAGGAGGAGGAGGAGGAGGAGGGACACTCAATGATATGCTATACCCATCATGCATTAACTCTAGCCATGAATGTAACATTCTCTCTCTCTCTCTCTCTCTCTCTC
>JAXIVD010000569.1:133560-140380 GCA_036785275.1 Cancer borealis | reverse complement strand
GTACACTCAGTGTTTCTCTGTTTCCTTGTGTATTTCCTCAACGTGATCACGATGTCTAACGACCAGTCACCTCACACACCCACACCTCAGGTTACTCTCATATCTGATAATGTCTCAATTCCTCCTTTTTCTGGTACTAACTCTGAATCAGTCCAAGCCTTTGTCCGGCGTGTAAATGATGAATGTACACGTCGCTCAGCTCATTCTGATGTGGAAAAATTAGCCATTTTAAAATCACGGATTTGTCATGACCCATCTAGTCTTGCGGGAAAACTCATAAAAACCGATAAATTCCTCAGTTTTTCTACATACGATGAACTCACCACAGCATTAATCTCTCATTTCTCTGGTCACTCAAAATTAGGTGCAACTCATTCCTTCCTCAAAATTGCTCAAACTCTCACTAATATTGCTCGTTCTACTCATGATGTGTATAAGGCAGAGAATATTGCATCCTCTCTCAGTGCTGAGTTAACAGAGCAAATGAAATCCTCTCAGTGGATCGACACAGACGGCAATATATCTTCTACTGATTTCAAACGCCTTATGTCGTATTTCCTGTTCCTTGTTCAGCTCGATTCACCAACCTTCACCGTTGCAAGCGACATTAAATTCAGTAAGGAAGATTTCTTGTATGATCTGTGCAAGAAAATATCAGAGAAATCGCCACCTGTTCCTCAGCCAGTAAGTTTGGTTCAGTCACCGCATTCCTCAATCAAGCCCCCATTTTCTCACCGAAGCTCCTCCCCTCAGAGCCCATCTCCACCTTCAAACACTCATTTGTCACGTTCTGATCAACGCTCTCATTCTCGTCACCGTTCATCCTCCCGTGACTCGAGAAAGGTAACATGTTACCGATGTGGACTCAAAGGTCACGTCTCAGCGGACTGTCGAGTAATGCTTGACGAAAGAGGTTATCATAATTTCAACAGTAATGCCTTCTGCTCCCTTCATAATAAACGCGGTCACTCACTTGAGGAATGTCGCCTTTTCCAGCAACAAATGCAGTCTTCTCAATCTTCGGGAAACGATTCGCGCCAGAGCCTCGCACCTCCTCGGTAACACTCAAGTCCATTCTAAAGACCGCAGGTAGTAAGTCATCTCATAAACGTGTTGTTTTCGCGGATGCACAGACAGTGCCTCTCCCATGTGTCCCTGTTAAATCCTCCGGATTTTTCCAAGGTCTGACTGCTGACGTCAAATTAGCCTCTCACAAATGCCGTGCATTTTTCGATTCTGGTGCCTCAGTCAACATCATTAAAACTCATGTTTTTGAAAAACTCTCTGCCGCCTCAAGGCACAAGTTTCAGAGTTATCCACCAGACATCACTGTTAGTGGTATTTCTGGAAACGTTGTCATACCTCATAGAAAGGTTCTCCTCAGTATCTGTTTGTCTCCACTTGAACGTTCTATCTCAGATTTTTTCTATGTCATGGATGATGTATGTTTTGCAGCTGAAATATTGATAGGATACCATACAATGTCTCACTTCAACATCTCACTTTTCCCTTCTATTCATCAAATCGCCCAGAATGGCACCTTCATCTCTGCCTCACCCTTCCCTGAGTCACCGCCACCATCTGATGTCTACGTTGTAATGCACACGCCTTCTCAGGACTCATCTCATGTCCCTCCCTCATCGCTCAAGACACCCTCAGTAATCCCTGATCCTGTCTTATCTACGCCAGCCGACTCGCCTAGCGAAGCGCTGCACAGCGATACCGACAATCCCTCTTCTCCTACAACACTGTCTGACGTCCTCTCGAACACCAGACTCAGGAAAGCTGTGTTGACCTCCTCTGTGGTAGTCACACAGACCCACCTCTGTTTGGTGCGCGTCGTCGTCAAAGGTGTGCCCCCCGGGACAGACATCTTATGTTTGCCCGACTCTGCCCGAGTGAATGGTGTCGCTCTCGAGTCAGTTCTTTCAACCCTAGACAAGGATAGTTCGTGCTGTATTGCCATTCAGAATCTCACGAATCACCCTATATCCCTTCAATCTGGCGTGACTTTAGGCGAAGTTCTCCCTTATCCTGCCCCTGTCACCCCTGTCACCTCATCTCCTTGTCACACATCCATGTCTTCACCAATTGCCTCAGATTCTCCTCCTCCTCTTCTTGACCAGCATATTGGTGATGTTGATTTTCCTGAAACGAAAACAGATTTACTTGCCCTCTTATCGACTTTCAGGTCATGTGTCTCTCTTCCGGGTGAACCTCTGGGCAAGACCGATGCTGTTCGTCATTCCATCCACCTCACCCCAGGCTCGACACCCATCTACGTCCCGGCTTATCGCATCCCACACAGCCGCAGGACGTTAATGGACGACGCTGTCAGAAGCATGCTGGACGAGGATATCATAGAGCCAGCGGCATCACCATTCAATGCCCCGCTGTTTCTAGTTCCTAAGTCCAATGGTGAGTGGAGAGTAGTCGTCGATTTCCGTGGTTTAAACGCCGCGACGATACCCGATCGATTCCCTATGCCAATCTTGTCTGATCTCCTCCAGTCAATAGGTGATTCAAACAGTGTATTTTCCACCCTCGACCTTCAGTCTGGTTTCTTCCAGGTCGAGCTAGAAGAAAGTTCACGGCACTACACTGCTTTCACCACATCATCTGGCCAGTACGCTTTCAAACGTATGGCCATGGGTTTACGTAATAGTCCCTTAACTTTCATGCGTCTCATGAACTCAGTTCTCTCTGGCCTCTTAGGCTCCTCGGTGTTTTGTTACTTAGACGATGTGATAGTCGCATCAAAGGACCTTCCCGAACACCTCGAAACCATCTCAGATGTTCTGTCACGTTTTGCAAAGGCTGGGTTAACTCTTAAACTCAGTAAATGTCAGTTCCTCAAACGTGAAATCAAATTCTTAGGCCACAAGGTTGACAAAGATGGCATCCACACTCTTGACGATAAAATTCATGCGATATCACAGTTTCCTACTCCTAGTTCTGCTGATGACGTTCGTAGTTTCATTGGCCTTGCAGGATTTTATCGGCAATTTATCAAAGATTTCAGTAAAATCGCTCAACCTCTCACATCATTGTTTAAAAAGAATGTAACATTCGCATGGACGGACGAGTGCGAGAAAGCATTCGCTACCCTCAAGCAAGCCTTATGCAACGCTCCTGTCCTCGCATTTCCTAATTTCAATAAGGAGTTTATTCTTTGCACTGACGCATCAAACATCGGTATCGGTTCTGTCCTCATGCAACGAGATGAAAATGGTAAATCACGCGCAGTTGCCTTTGCCAGTCGTCTGCTCAATGCTGCTGAGCGCAACTACAGTGTCACTCACCGCGAAGCTCTCGCAGTCGTTTGGTCTCTTCGTCACTTCAGAGACATCATACTCGGATATAAGATCCACGTTCTAACCGATCATTTTGCTGTCACAGAGTTATTCAAAGGAACCAGTTTAACCGGAAAATTTGCCCGTTGGCAACTCACTGTTCAAGAGTACAATCCTTCATTCGCGTACCTCCCAGGTAAAGCTAATTCTGTCGCTGACGCTCTGTCCCGTCATGTCGCTCCTGTCAGTCTGCTCACAACCTCACAGTCACTCCCCACTCTTGAGGAAGTCAAATCCCTTCAAAGGTCTGATCAATTCTGCAAACGTCTCATTTATTATCTTGAATCAGGTGATGCCAGTAACCTTCCAAGCTTGCCATTCTCCCCAGATTCCTTTTTGCTTCGAGACGATGTCCTCTATAAATCTAGTTCTGTCATTTCTGAGGACGATTCATTACATCATGCATCTCAGCTTGTCATTCCAGAAGCTCTTGTCCCTATTATCTTGTATTACGTTCATGACTCCCCTCTTGCCGGTCATCCAGGCAAAGATAGAGCATTCAAACAGGCTCAACGATCATATTTCTGGCCTTCCATGAGGAAAGACATCACCCGTCATTGTCTCTTATGCGCTTCATGCGCTGAGCATCGTCCCTCTCTCCATTATGAATCTCCGAACCTCCCATATCCTATCCCTCATGCTCCTTGGGACAGTCTGTCAGTCGATATTTTGAAATTCCCTCTGACGGAGAACGGTTTTCACTATTTGCTCGTCTGTATCGATAGTTTTTCACGCTTCAGCATCTTGGTTCCTCTCAAAGACAAATCTGCACGTTCAGTTGCACGAGCACTGATAGATGAAGTCATATGCCGGTATGCATCTCCTAAAGTACTTCTATCAGATAATGGCACCGAATTCAACAATGCCATCCTCAAAGCTGTTTGCGAGTCATTTGAAATTAAAAAGTGCAACATTGTTCCATATTCCCCTCAAGCGAACGGAAAAGTCGAGAGAGCAAACCGTCGAATTCTCGACATCTTACGCTTCATTGCCAATTCAAGCTCTTCATGGGATGATCACATTCCTCTAGTCGCATGCTCTCTTAACGCTGCGATTCACTCATCGATCAACGAGTCTCCACATTTCATTTTATATGGCTCTGACAAAAGACTCCCATATGAGTTTCTCTCCTCTGACCCTCGTCCTCTATACAACGTTGACGATTATGTTCAGAATCGCGTTTCAGCTTTCCAACGTATTCATATGTCCGTCCGTGACAGACTTACCGCCTCTCAGGAATCTATGCTGCATAAACAGCATCAGCGCGCTAAACCGCATGACATCGAGGTTGGTGACATCGTGTTCACCAAAGTCCAAGACCGCCACTCTAAGCTCGACCCCCGATTCAACGGACCTCACCGTGTAATTGAAAAGATGGCCGGTCACAAGTTCAAACTCAGAAACCTAAGTTCAGGCAGTGAAAACTTTGTTCACAGAGACCATCTCAAACGGGTTGATCGTGGTTTCGATTTCGAACCTACCTCTCCACTACCAGAAAATGCTCCTGACATTGTTGGAAGTCAGCCACCTTCACCCCCCATCTCATCCTCACCTAAATATCAGCTCCGGTCTCGTCCAGTCTACTAGCCATTTCTTTCATCTTTCCTTTCATTTCTGTCCAACTATGTATATATATGTATCTATGTAAAGGCTACATCCTGAATCTTGTTCATGTCTCATGTATTTTTATCATGTATTATGTCTTAGTCTTATTGTGTATTCTGTATTGTTTCAATGTATTTCATCGTCCCCCCTCTCTGATTGTATTCTTTAGCTCGACATACGAGGACGTATGCTTCCAAGGGGGAAGTATTTGTATCATATCATATCTGTATATCATTGTTAACTAGTTTTAAGATATTCATTGTTTTTAGCTAAGAGAGAGAGTGTATGCGGGTAAGGAATTTTCCTAGAATTCACATCCCAGCCAAGGCGTCAGGTCAAAGCCGACCCACGGCCTACGTGCAGGATCACACAGCTCTGTTCCCGTGACGTCATTCTCCCGGGTCAGTCCCGACCAATCATAGGCGCGTAGTCCACCTGGAGTCGACCCTTCCTGACCGCGGCTGAGCACACCACCACCACTTCTCACCCTCACTCTCAGCCTGGCGACTACATCAACCAGTCGCTCATCTCTCAGCTCGCTACCATCATCAACGTTTCGTCATCTCTCTCAAGGCAGGCAAAGGTCATAGTCACTGTATATCCTGTATCTACTCAAGTCGTGTTGTGTCAATATATCATCTATATCAAGCCGTGTGTGTTTCAACAAGACCTCCATCATCCACGCTACCCCTCTACCTCCACTCTTCCAAGCCACGCGGTGACCGGCCCGGTATCCAAAAAATAATCACCGATACAACACTTTGAGCATTGATATGATCTAAAATCAGGTTATTCCTTATGTCAGTGTTTGCTTCACCGGCTGTGCCTTCCTCGCCATATCCCTATGTGCTATAATATTGACATAACCTTTGCTTATGACCTAACTGGTGACAGAGTTCGCATCTCAAGAGAGAGAGAGAGAGAGAGAGAGAGAGAGAGAGAGAGAGAGAGAGAGAGAGAGAGAGAGAGAGAGAGAGAGAGAGAGAGAGAGAGAGAGAGAGAGAACCATTCAAGATAAACAAAAATATATCAACACAAAGCAAGGTTATGATGTGGCCTAAAAGTAAAACTAACTTGTAATGGCTTCGTGTGTTCTTTACTTCAAGTTCAGAGGACAGGAGAGTCTTGGATGTGTGGAGAAAGGAGGGAGAGGGAGGTGGGAGGGAGGGAGGGAGGGAGGGAGGGAGGGAGGGAGGGAGGGAGGGAGGGAGGGAGAGAGGGAGGAAAGAAAGGAGAGAGAGGGAAGGAGGGAGAAGAGGAGCAAGAGGAAAGATAGAGAAGACTTGGAGTGCTGGAGAGAGAAGGAAGAGCTGAAAAACAAAATGCAATGAGTTATGTATTTAATAGTTTAATATTGCTTTAAATGTAGCAAATAAACTCCCAGAGGAGGATAATTTTTTCAAGAAGCAGCTCGTGGTGATGTGTAGTTGGAGGGGCGTGAGGTGAAGGCAGAAGGCACTGAGCTGAGGTGAGAGAGTTGATGAGTCAAGAGAAGCAGAATGAAGGAATAATAGAGAAGGCAATGAGAAACTATCAGGGAACTGGTGCACGAAGCCTCACTACACTCGATAGGACTAGACTAGACTACTGTGCTGCCGTGGTGGTGGTGGTGGTGGTGGTGGGTGGTATTGGTGACGTGATGGCTTATTGGATAATGCCGCGGTCAGGGTTTGGGATCAGCCAATGGCGTGCCTCGTTACGTATCAGCGGGTAACAAACATAAAATAGACTCCAACTGGACATTCAGACTGCAGCAAATGGCATTCAGATAAATCTCTCGTTTTCAACAACCTTTAACTCGTCTGCTAAGCCCCGCCTCTCCACCCCTTCCCAGCACCGAGAGGATGGAGAGGGAGGGGGCG
>JAXIVD010000569.1:118560-128560 GCA_036785275.1 Cancer borealis | reverse complement strand
GTGGAAGGACCTGTTGTCCTGAGACACGCCTCGCCACGGACAACAGGAAGCAGATTTGAGCTCGTTTTCAGTGTGGTTTTTTCTACTTCAATACGCTCAGCATCGCAGTATTTTAAGGTTTAAATAATGTTACTGGAAGTCGGAAACAAGAACTAAGAGGCTGGGTGGAAGGACCTGTTGTCCTGAGACACGCCTCGCCACGGACAACAGGAAGCAGCTTTGAGCTCGTTTTCAGTGTGGTTTTTTCTACTTCAATACGCTCAGCATCGCAGTATTTGAAGGTGTAAATAATGTTACTGGAAGTCGGAAACAAAAACTAAGGGGCTGGGTGGAAGGACCCGTTATCCTGAGGCACGCCTCGCCACGGACAACTGGAAGCAGCTTTGAACTTGTTTTCAGTGTGGTTTTTTCTTCTTCAATACGCTCAGCATCGCAGTATTTGAAGGGGTAAATAATGAAAGTAATATTATACTGCCGCGGCCCAAGGGTAGCCACCCACTTGGGCAAGAGACTGTGTAACCTTGACGAGGTGCGGCAGCTTGTTCTTACTGGTGCTTTTACTTGGGATTGGTGGCTACAATCCTGTTACCTTAGGGGAGTGAGCGCCAGTGGTACTAATTAGCAGTCTCGCGGAAGCCAGTTGGCCTAGCAAGCCGCTGGTGGATTAACTATCGCTACGAACACCATAGCCAAGCCTCGGATTCGGACGGATAATTTGATGACGACTGGACACTCTTGGACTGATAACTTGATGACGACCCGGCATTCACGGACTGATAACTTGGTGACGACCCGGCATTCCCATGAATATGTTACACGGACCAGCCAAAAAATTAATATCATTAAAAAGAAACACCTGAAGAGGGGGAAGGCCCTGGGTGAAGGGTACTTCGGCGTAGTTTACAGGGGGCGGCTGGCTCTCTCCCGGGACAACATTGTGAAGGTGGCAATTAAGGAGCCTGTGGACGATCCTGAGCTCATAGTGCAAACCTCTGAGGAGGCGGAGCTACTGCAGGAGCTGGATGGCGAGGCTGGCGTACCCCGGTTTTACGGGGTGACGACTGACTCTCCTCCCTCCTTGGTGATGGAGTTGTGCCCGGGAGAGCGGCTGGAAGACTGTCTAAAGCACGGAGGGGTGCGTACCTGTCTGCTGGCCCTCGTGCAGGTGTGCGGCATAGTGCGGCGCCTGCATGCCAAGGGCGTCACCCACGGAGACATCCACAGCAAGAACGTGCTGGTGGACGTGTCCGACGAGGGCGACGTGCGTGCCTTCTTGCTGGACTTCGGTCTGGCTAAGAGGGACACTGACCGTAACCAGCAGGAGTTCGATGTCATTGACATTGTGGCTACTGCGCTGGAGATCATCCCCGACTCGGAGCACCTCTCTCGCTTCAGGTGGAGGCTCAATAAGAGCTCTAAATTAAACAAGGTCACCAACCTGCTGCACCAGGCCGTGGAAGATGGTGACCTAAATAGTTGTTGAAATCAAACAAAGGACCTGTGCAGAAAACCCGAACTCAATAAAATTGGTAGGTAGGTAGATAGATAGGTAGGTAGGTAGATATATAGATAGGTAAGTAGGTAGGTAGATATATAGATAGGTAGATAGGTAGCTGGTAGATATACAGATAGGTAGGTAGGTAGGTAGATACATTGATAAGTAGGTAGGTAGATAGGTCGGTAGATAGGTAGATACGTACGTAGGTAAGTAGGTAGATAAGTAGATAGATTGATAGGAATCTCCTCACTACCTCTTTTCCCTCCTCCCCACACTTTCTCCCTTGCCTAATTTTTCCTCCTTCCTCTCTCTCACGCTATTCCTACCCCTCTCCCTTCCCATATACCCTTCCATTCCTCCTCCTTACTATTCCTTTCATCTGTATCCCTTCCCCCATTCCTTAATACCCTTCGATCCAAAACACTTTCCTCTCCCCCCCTCTTCTCCCTTTCCATTCATGCCCTTAACCCACCCACTCTCCCTTCCATTCCTACCCTTTCCTCCATCACCATCCCATCTTACATTCTTAATCCTACTCCCCTCCTACATCCAGCCCGACCCCCTCCTCACTCCCTCACCCAACTCACCCATCCATCCAGCCCTGCCTCCTCCTCTCTTCCTCACCCCACTCCCCCATCCATACAGCCCTGCCCCCTTTTCTCTTCTTCACCCCACTCCCCCTCCCATCCAGCCCTGCCCGCTTCTCTCTCCCTCACCCCCTTCCCCATCCAACCTGCCCTGCCCCCTTCTCTCTCCCTCACCCCACTCCCCCATCCATCCAGCCCTGCCTCCTCCTCTCTCCCTCACCCCAGTCCCCCATCCATACAGCCCTGCCCCCTCCTCTCTACTTCAGCCCACTCCCCCATCCATCCAGCCCTGCCCGCTTCTCTCTCCCTCACCCCCTTCCCCATCCAACCTGCCCTGCCCCCTTCTCTCTCCCTCACCCCACTCCCCCATCCATCTAGCCCTGCCTCCTCTTCTCTCCCTCACCCTACTGCCCCATCCATCCGGTCCTGCCACTTCCTATCAACCTCACCCTACTCCCCTATCCATCTTGCCCTCAGTCCCCTCTCCCATCCATCCAGCCGTACCACTTCCTCTCTCCCTCACCCCACTCCACTATCCTTCCAGCCCTGCCCCCTCCTCTCTCCCTCACCCAACTCCTCCATTCATCCAGCCCTGCCCCCTCCTCTCTCCCTCATCCCACTCGCCTATCCAACCAGCCCTTCCCCCTCCTCTCTCTCCTCATCCCCACTCCTCCATCCATCCAGTCCTGCCCCCTCCTCTCTCCCTCACCCAACTCCTCCATCCATCCAGCCCTGCCCCACCTCCATCCCTCACCACACTCCCCTATCCATCAAGCCCTACTCCCTCCTCTCTCCCTCATCCCACTTCCTCCTACATTCAACCCTGCCCCCTCCTCGCTCCCTCACCCCACTCCCCGATCCATCCGGCCCTGCCCCCTCCTTTCTCCCTTACCCCACTCCCCCATCCATTCAGCCCTGCCCCCTATTTTCTCCCTCTTCCCACTCCCGCATCCGTCCAGCCATGTCCCTTCCTTTCACCCTCACCCCACTCCCCCATCCATCCAGCCCTGCCCCCTCCTCTCTCCCTCAACCCACTCCCCCATCCACCCTGCCCTGCCCCCTCCTCTTTCCCTCACCTCAATCCCCCATCCATCCAGCCCTGCCCCCTCTTTTCTACATCATCCTACTCCCCCATCCATCCAACCATGCCCCTTCCTCTCTCCCTCACCGCACTCCCCCATCCATCCAGCCCTGACCCTCGTCTCACCCTCAAACCACTCCCCCATCCATCCAGCTCTGCCCCCTCCTCTCTCCCTCATTCCACTCCCCCATCTATCCAGCCCTGCCCCATCCTCTCTCCCTCAATCCACTCCCCCGTCCACCCTGCCCTGCCCCCTCCTCTCTCCCTCACCTCACTCCCCCATCCTTCCAGCCCTGCCCCCTCTTTTCTCCCTCTCCCTATTCCCCCATCTATCCAGCCCTGCACCTTCTTCTCTCCCTCACCGCAATCCCCCAGCAATCCAGCCCTGACCCTCGTCTCACCCTCATCCCACTCCCCCATCCATCCAGCCCTGCCCCTTCCTCTCTCCCTCACCCCACTCCCCTATCCAACCAGCCCTGCCCCCGCCTTACTCCCTCACCCCACTCCGCCATCCATCCAGCCCTGCTCCCTCTTCTCTCCATCAAACCTCTCCCCCATCCATCCAGCCCTGCCCCCTCTTTTATCCCTCAATCCGCTCCCGCATCCATCTAGCCCTGCCCCTTCCTCTCACCCTCACCCCACTCTCCCATCCATCCAGCCCTGCCCCCTCCTCTCTCTCTCATCCCACTGTCCCATCAATCCAGCCCTGTCCCCTCCTTTATCCCTCACCCGACTCCCCCCATCCATCAAGCCCTGCCCCCTCCTCTCTCCCTCACTCTACTCCTCAATCCATCCAGCTCTGCCCCCTCCTCTCTCCCTCTACCCACTACCCCATCCATCCAGCGCTGCCCCCTCTTTTCTCCCTCACCCCCCTCCCGCATCCATCCAGCCCTGCCGTTTCCTCTCACCTTTACCCCAATCCCGCATCCATCCAGCCCTGCCCCTTCCTCTCACCGTCACCCCACTCCCCCATCCATCCAACCCTGTCCCCTCCCCTCTCTCTCTCTCTCGACCAACTCCCCCATCCATCCAGCCCTGCCGCCTCCTCTCTGCCTCACCCGACACCCCCATCCATCAATCCCTGCTCCCTCCTCTCTCCCTCACCCGATTCCTCCCTACATCCAGCCATGCCCCCTCCTTTCTCTCTCTCACCCCAGTCCCCCATCCATCCAGCCCTGCCCCCTCCTCTCTCCTTCACCCCACTCCCCCATCCATCCAGCCCTGCCCCCTCCTCTCTCCTTCACCCCGCTCCCCCATCCATCCAGCCCTGCCGTGTCATCTCTCCCTCACCCCACTCCCCAATCCATCCAGCCCTGCCCCTTCCTCTCACCCTCACCCCACTCCCCCATCCATTCAGCCCTGACCCCTCCCCTCTCCCTCTACCAACTCCCCCATCCATCTAGCCCTGCCCCCTCCTCTCTCCCTCAGCCCACTCCCTCATCCATCCAGCCCTGCCCCATCCAATCTCCCTCACTCCACTCCCCCATCCACCCTGCCCTGCCCCCTCCTCTCTCCCTCACCCTACTTCCCCATCCATCCAGTCCTGCCGCCTCCTCTCTTCCTCACCCCACTCCCCCATCTATCCAACCCTGCCCCCTCCTCTCTCCCTCACCTCACTCCCCCATCCATCCAGCTCTGCCCCCTCTTTTCTCCTTCATCCTACTCCCCAATCCATCCAGCCCAGCCCCTTTCTATCACCCTCACCCTACTCCACCATCCATTCAGCCCTCATCCAACTCTCCCATCCATCCAGCCCTGCCACTCCATCTCTCCCTCACCCCACTCCCCCATCCATCCAGCCCTCCCTCCTCCTCTCTCCCTCACTCCAATCCCCCATCCATCCAGCCCTGACCCCTCCTCTCTCCCTCACCCCACTACCCCATCCATCCACCCCTGTCCCCTTCTCTCTCCCTCACCCCACTCCTCCATCCATCCAGCCCTGCCCCCTCCTCTCTCCCTCACCCAACTCCTCTATCCATCCAGCCCTACCCCCTCCTCTCTCCCTCATCCCACTTCCCTCTTCAGCCAGCCCTGCCCCCTCCTCGCTTTCTCACCCCACTACACGATCCATCCAGCCCTGCCCCCTCCTCTCTTCCTCACCCCACTCCCCTATCCATTTAGCCTTGCCCCCTCTTTTCTCCCTCACCCCACTCCCGCATCCATCCAGCCATGTCCCTTCCTTTCCACCTCAACCCACTCCCGAATCCATCCAACCCTGTCCCCTCCTCTCTCCCGCAACCAACTCCCCCGTCCACCCTGCCCTGCCCCCTCCTCTCTCCCTCATCTCACTCCCCCATCTATCCAGCCCTTCCCCCTCTTTTCTCCCTCACCCTACTCCCCCTTCCATGTAGCCCTGTCCCTTCCTCTCTCCGTCATCGCACTCCCCAATCCATCCAGCCCTGACCCTCGTCTCAACCTCACCCCACTCCTCCATCCATCCAGCCTTGCCCCACCTCTCTCCCTCACCACACTCTCCTATCCATCCAGCCCTACCCCCTCCTCTCTCCCTCACCCCATCCACTTCACCCTCCATCAAGCCCTGCCTCCTCCTCTCTCCCTCACCCCACTCCCCCATCCATTCAGCCCTGCCCCCTCTTTTGTCCCTCACCTCAATCTCGCATCCATCCAGCCCTGCCCTTCCTTTCACCCTCACCCCACTCCCCCATCCATCCAGCCCTGCCCCCTCCTCTCTCCCTCAACCCACTCTTCCATCCATCCAGCCCTGCCCCCTCCTACTCTCACATCAATCCAGCCCTGCCCCCTCCTCTCT
The DNA here is from genome assembly GCA_036785275.1 of Cancer borealis. Classification (NCBI taxonomy): domain Eukaryota; kingdom Metazoa; phylum Arthropoda; class Malacostraca; order Decapoda; family Cancridae; genus Cancer; species Cancer borealis. Next base: position 122,624 of record JAXIVD010000569.1, on the reverse strand, counting down.
CCTTTACCCCACTCCCCCATCCATCCTGCCCTGCCAACGTCTTACTCCCTCACCCGACTCCGCCATTCATACAGCCCTGCCCCCTCCTCTCTCCATCACCCCACTCCCCCATCCATCCAGCCCTGCCCCCTCCTCTCTCCCTCATCCCACTGCCTCATCCATCCAGCCCTGTCCCCTACTCTCTCACTCACCCCAATCCCCTATCTATCGAGCTCTGCCCCTTCCTCTCTCCCTCACCCCATTCCCAATCCATCAAGCACTGGCCCCTCCTTTCTCCCTCACCCCACTCCCCCATCCATCCAGCTATACCCCCTCCTCTCTCCCTCAACCCACACCCTCATCCATCCAGGCCTGGCCCCTCTTTTCTCCCTTAACCCACTCCCGCATCCATCCAGCCCTGCTCTTTCCTCTCAACTTCACCCCACTCCCGCGTCCATCTAGCCCTGCCCCCTCCTCTCTCACTCAATTCACTCCCTCATCCACCCTGCCCTGCCACCTCCTCTCTCTCTCACCGCACTCCATCATCCATCAAGCTCTGCCCCCTCTTTTCTCCTTCATCCTACTCCCCCATCCATCTAGCCCTGCCCCTTTCTATCACCCTCACCCTACTCCCCCATCCATCTAGCCCTCACACCACTCCTCCATCCATCCAGCCCTGCCACTTCATCTCTCCCTCACACCACTCACCCATCCATCCAGCCCTGCCCCCTCCTCTCTCCCTCACTCCATTTTCCCATCAATCAGTCAATAAAATAGGTATGTAGGTAGGTAGATAGGTAGGTAGGTAGATATATAGATAGGTAGATAAATAGGTAGATATATAGATAGGTAGGTAGGTAGTAGATATATTGATAAGTAGGTAGGTAGGTAGGTCGGTAGATAGGTAGATAAGTAGATAGATAGATAGGAATCTCCTCACTACCTCTTTTCCCTCCTCCCCACACTTTCTCCCTTGCCTAATTTTTCCTCCTTCCTCTCCCTCACGCAATTCCTACCCCTCCCACTTCCCATTTATCCTTCCATTCCTCCTCCTTACTATTCCTTTCATCTGTATCCCTTCCCCCATTCCTTAATACCCTTCGATCCAAAACACTTTCCTCTCCCCCCCTCTTCTCCCTTTCCATTCATGCCCTTAACCACCCCACTCTCCCTTCCATTCCTACCCTTTCCTCCATCACCATCCCATCTTACATTCTTAATCCTACTCCCCTCCTACATCCAGCCTGGCCCCCTCCTCACTCCCTCACCCCACTCATCCATCCATCCTGCCCTGCCTCCTCCTCTCTCCCTCACCCCACTCCCCCATCCATACATCCTGCTCCCTCCTCTCTCCTTCTCCCCACTCCCCCATCCATCCATCCCTGCCCCCTTCTCTCTCCCTCACCCCCTTTCACATCCAACCTGCCCTGCCCCCTCCTCTCTCCCTCACCCCAGCCCCCTATCCATCCAGCCTTGCCATCTCCTCTCTATCTCATCCCACTCCCTCTTCAATCCAGCCCTGCCTCCTCCTCTCTCTCTCACCCCACTCCCCCATCCATTCGGCCCTGCCACTTCCTCTCAACCTCACCCTACTCCCCTATCCATCTTGCCCACAGTCCCCTCCCCTATCCATCCAGCCCTGCCTCTTCCACTCTCCCTCACCCCACTCCACCATCCTTCCAGCCCTGCCCCCTCCTCTCTCCCTCAACCGACTCCCCCATCCATCTAGCCCTGCCCCCTTCTCTCTCCCTCTCCCCACTCCTCCATCCATCCAACTCTGCACCCTCCTCTCTCCCTCATCCCACTCCTCTATCCATCTAGCCCTGCCCTTTCCTCTCAACCTCACCCCACTCCCCCATCCTTCCATCCCTACCCCCTCCTCTCTCCCTCACCCCACTCCTCCATCCATCCAGCCCTGCCCCACCTCTCTCCCTCACCAAACTCCCCTATCCATCCAGCCCTACCCCTCCTCTCTCCCTCATCCCACTTCCCCCTCCATCCAGCCCTGCCCCCTCCTCTCTCCCTCATCCCAATCCCCCATCCAATCAGCCCTGCCCCCTCTTTTCTCCCTCACCCCATTCCCGCATCCATCCAGCCATGTCCCTTCCTTTCACCCTCACTCCTCTACCCCAACCATCCAGCCCTGCCCCCTACTATCTCCCTCAACCCAATAACCCATCCACCCTGCCCTGCCCCCTCCTCTCTCCCTCACCTCAATCCGCCATCCATCCTGCCCTGCTCCCTCTTTTCTCCCTCATCCTACTCCCCCATCCATCCAGCCCTGCCCCTTTCTCTCTCCCTCACCGCACTCCATCATCCATCCAGCCCTGACCCTCGTCTCAACCTCACCCCACTCCCCCATCCATCCAGCCCTGCCCCCTCCTCTCTCCCTCATCCCACTCCTCCATCCATCCAGCTCTGCCCTCTCCTCTCTTCCTCAATCCTCTCCCCCGTCCACCCTGCCCTGCCCCCTCCTCTCTCCCTCACCTCACTCCCCCATCCTACCAGCCCTGCCCCCTCTTTTCTCCCTCTCCCTATTCCCCCATCTATCCAGCCCTGCACCTTCCTCTCTCCCACACCGCACTTCCCCAGCCATCCAACCCTGACCCTAGTCTCATCCTCAACCCACTCTCCCATCCATCCCGCCCTGCCCTCTCCTCTCTCCCTCACCCAACTCCCCTCTCCATCCAGTCCTGCCCCCGCCTTACACCCTCACCCCACTCTGCCATACATCCAGCCCTGCCCACTCCTCTCTCCATCACCCCACTCCCCCATCCATCCAGCCCTGCCCCCTCCTCTCCCCCTCACCCCACTCCCCCATCCATCCAGCCCTGCCCTCGCCTTACTCCCTCACCCCACTCCGTTATACATCCAGACCTGCTCCCTCCTCTCACCATCACCCCACTCGCCCATCCATCCAGCACTGACCCCTCCTCTCCCACTCACCCCACTCCCCCATCCATCCAGCCCTGCCCCCGCCTTACTCCCTCACCCCACTCCGCCATACATCCAGCCCTGCCCCCTCCTCTCTCCATCACCCCATTCCCCCATCCATCCAGTCCTGCCCCCTCTTTTCTCCCTCAACCCGCTCCCGCATGCATCCATTCCTGCCCCTTCCTCTCACCCTCAACCCACTCTCCCATCCATCCAGCCCTGCCCCCTCCTCTCTCCCTTATACCACTGCCCCATCTATCCAGCCCTGTCCCCTCCTATCTCCCTCACCCCATTCTCCCATCCATCCAGCCCTGCCTCTTCCTCTCAACCTCGCCCCACTCTCCCATCCATCCAGCTCTGTCCCCTCCTCTCTCTCTCATCCCACTCCCCCATCCATTCAGCCCTGCCCCCTCTTTTCTCCCTCACCCAACTCCCGCATCCTTCCAGCCCTGTACTTTCCTCTCACCTTTACCCCACTCCCGCGTCCATCCAGACCTACCCCTTTCTCTCTCCCTTATCCCACTCCCCCATCCATCCAACCCTGTTCCCTCCTCTCTCTCTCACCCGACTCCCCCATCCTTCCAGCCCTGCCCCTTCCTCTCTCCCTCACCCTACATCCCCATCCATCAAGCTCTGCCTTCTCCTTTCTCCCTCATCCCACTCCTCCCTCCTTCCAGCCATGTCCCCTCCTCTCTCTCTCTCTCTCTCTCTCTCTCTCTCTCTCTCTCTCTCTCTCTCTCTCTCTCTCTCTCTCTCTCTCTCTCTCTCTCTCTCTCTCTCTCTCACCCCACTACCTCATCCATCCAGCCCTGCCCCTTCCTCTCTTCCTCACCCCACTCCCCCATCCATCCATCCCTGCCGCCTCCTCTCTCCCTCACCCCGCTCCCCGATCCATCCAGCCCTGACCCATCATCTCTCCCTCACCCAACTCCCCCATCCATCCAGCCCTGCCCCTTCCTCTCACTCTCACCCCACTCCCCCATCCATCCAAACCTGACCCCTTCCCTCTCCCACTACCAACTCCCCCATGCATCTTGTCCTACCCCCTCCTCTCTGTGTGTGTGTGTGTAATTATAATAATGATAATAATAATGATAATCATATTAACCCTAATAACACTAATAACACTAATGATAATAATAATAATAGTA